>JAGDQP010039013.1:0-17914 GCA_022664845.1 Lepisma saccharinum | reverse complement strand
TATTACAATATTTTAGTCCAAGGCCATAAACATAATTTTGAAACAAATTGCAAGTATCAAGCCTGTAGAAAAAAAAACAAATCTATTTATAAATTTGACCGAGGACTTGACAGGCTTTTCTTCAGTATCACCAGGAGAATACACATAAGTTTACCCTTTCTGACTGGCGGAAATCTATGACCGTAGAAAATATGGCAAAATATCTGATAGTGCTTTATCAAAATCATCATTTCATGCATAAAATGATCCCTACGACAAATATTTGTTATTGAATATTTTTACGTAAACTACGTAAAATAGGGCAAAAAAATCTGTGCATCAAAGTGTTAGCAAGGTGAATTATGAAAGATTAATGTTTATTCCTGCAGTACATATTTAGTTTATTTGATATTACAAAATTTACCCCCTCATATGTATTTCCGGTATGCCACTGATTCCCCGAATACGCTAGTTGAATTCTTCATATGAACTTTTATCACAATTTTTTTTGCTCCACTCCTCTAGTGCACTCCATAACGAAATGGTCCTATGGTGCCGGACTTTTGAATCACCCTGTATAAATATATACCTTGATATCGTACCGATCTCAATAGGTAGATTTTTCCTCGAAATCTACCTAAAAATGCCATAATTTCTTTCCAACATGGCGGATGACGTTTTTTGCTCCTGTAGACACTTACGGAAACTTGAATATCTCTAAAGCCAAAAGAGTTAGAGAGCTGAAACAAAAAACAGTGTGTGGCTCCTGAAGTGTACTTTGAAGATTTGGGAACTCTCAAAATGAGTTTCTTTATTCTAAAAATTAGGTTGAAAAGTGAGTAACAAATTGCTTAAATTGGATTTTTAAACCAATTATTTTGGGTAAAGGTGTTGAAAATAAGGCTGCTTTTTTTTTTTTTAATTTAGACCCTGCAACAGTGTCCGCATGCGAAAAATCATGGCTTCAAATCACATCCTTTTTTTCTATGCGGCTTCAAAATGGCTTTTTGCCTAAAAGTGCCGAATTTTGGGCTTAAATATCTCCGGCAGGTTTGTTTCAAGGAAATTTTTGTATATGCCCAAGCCCAACTCACAGCAAAAATTACAACTTCTATTTCGAAGTGGTTTGGTCAGTGCAAGCGGATTTTCTCCGTGATACTATGCAAATGCGAATGTGGTATCTTCAAAAAGATCACGCTGAGTATAAGTCTCCAATTTTCTCTAATGTTTAGACCTACTTTTTTTTTAATGTGTTTACCCTAAGCGGGTTCTTATTATTACTTGTTTCACTTGTATTATACTTGTGTGTACTTGTTCTTCCATCACTAACTACTGACAGCACAGTTAAAATCACATCCATGCTCTTGGTGGGATTCGAACCTACGATCCTTGGGTCACCAGACTACCGCACTAGCGAGCACGACCACCTGGATCAGGCAACCTACTGACTGACTGAATCACACCCCTTATTTTCTACGGGGATCTAAACATGGCCCTACACCGAGAAATGCCGGGTTTTGCGCTTAAATTTCTCCAATAGGTCCTCATGAAAAATTCTGAAATTTGGCCTCAAGGAAACCTTGTATGTTCTCAACTAACAGTAAAATTTGCAACGTTTATTTTCAATTGGTTTGGTAGTTCATGAGATTTAAGATTTCGGAATCATTTCGACATAAAAGTTGTAATTTCTACTGTGAGTTGGGTACACACAAAGCTTGCTTGATACCAATTTCAAACTTTTTCATGAGGACTCATTTGAAATATTTAAGTCCGAAATCCGACATTTTTCGGCGACGGGTTATATTTGAACCTTCTTCGTAAAACAAAAGGGTTATAATTTACCGCCACTATTTTTTATATATTTTTTACCAAGCAGTGTTGGTAAGTATAAACATCACAGAAAATTAATTAAGTCTGGCGTTTTTCGCGAAGAGCCATGTTTGAACCCCCGTAGAAGACGTGGGGTCCCACATAGCAAAATGACGTCCTAGGGATATCTGACGGATCTCCTGGCAGGATATCGGGACGTCCGTAGGACGTCCTGCTTAAGTCCCGTTTACATCCATGGGACGTATGGTTATAATTAATCCTTCGTATAACTATACGAAGGCATATCCTTCGTATAGTTATAATTCATTAAATAATAATAATAGTAAGGTCGATTTAATTTATAGAAATTCCAGGTAGGTAATCCCGCACGGCTTTCCGGGGGACATCCAGGGGATCTCCATACGGGATGAACTGTTTATATTACCCACAGAGTTATCCCACGGACGTCCTTAGGACATCGCTATGGGAGCAAGACCATTCTGACGGTAATGGGATCTAAATGGGACGTCCCACGGACGTACTCTGCTATGTGGGGTGTGATTCAACGTCATGATTTTTTGTGTGTAGACGGTCAGTCAGTAGGCAGTAGACATTATAGAAAATTGCAGCGAACTCCTTCACCCAAAACAATTTGTTTAAAAAATCCAATTGTATACAATTCTTTAGTCATTTTTCAACCTAATTTTTGGAATAAAGAAATTCATTTTTGAGAAAATGTGCTTCCATATCTTGAAAGTACACTTCAGTAGCTAC
Organism: Lepisma saccharinum; assembly: GCA_022664845.1. NCBI lineage: Eukaryota > Metazoa > Arthropoda > Insecta > Zygentoma > Lepismatidae > Lepisma > Lepisma saccharinum. The sequence continues at coordinate 15,352 of JAGDQP010039013.1, read as the reverse complement.
AAAACGGTTGTTTATTCATTTCTCTACGTTCTTTTGTTTTTTAAGATATTCAGGTTTCCTTAAAAGCGCCATCCGCCATGTTGGAAACATGGTCGATCCGGAAGAAATAAGCGCATTTTTTTTTTTTTTTTTTAAGTTGTTCTGATATCCTCTGATGCAGGAAGTCAGAAAAATCTAAAATAATGTTGCAAGCAGTGTTGGATGATTTGACGTGGAATTAATTACCCAAGTATTTACTCTTACGATTATCCAGAGTTTGGGGCACTGCGAAAAGTGCTTTCTTATGCATGAAATAACTTCTAATCATGTTTTCTGGACATTTCTTGATGTTCCCACTTCTAAGTTTGTCAGAAAAGCGCTCTGAACAATCGATAGGTTTATTTGTTAGTTGCTAATTTTCTGTTATTCATTACTAATTTATTGATCTTTTATTTTCAGTTACCGGCAATCAAGTCTTTAAACATAAATACACTAGGAGCATATCTTCCTGTTATCAAAGGGACAGTCATTAGTGGAAGATGATTACGATTGTCACTTTTCTTTTCTGTCTTACATTATCAACTATTGTATGTCTTCTTGAAGAAAGAAAAATAATACATCAGCTCCAGACCACATCAAATAGTAAAACTGAGAAAAAGTTGTCAACAGGCATCTACAACGTATATACGAAATATCTCCATCACCCACAGTCTGTAGCAGTTATTTATTTTAAAGGTGAGGAGAAAAGAAGCGCCCTTCTGTTAGAAATCTTTGGAAGTCAGCTTGTACCAGTAACTAGTACATTTTTTAATGCACATCTATGTTATTGGCAAGGTTTAAGTGAGTACAGAGAAAACGAAACTGTAATACTGTTTCTACGAAGTTACAAGGATTTAGCATACGTTTTTAAAGGAAACAATTCCTTCCAGTGGAATCGTAGACAGCGCATCTTTGTCATTTATAGGCTTCCCGAAGAGGAAATTGATGGAAAAGACCATGCTGGAGCGCTACTATCAACGTTTAGGGGAACTAGCCTTAGAATCGCAGTACTTTATGTTATAAATAATCAGGATTGCAAAGAAAGTTTCTCTCAATATAACAATTACACACAAAATCATTTTATCATAGCGGTTAGTCCTTTTGCAAAAGTAGCACGTATGCAAAATGTAACATTGGAAAACTTACAAGTAGCAAGTAGTGTATTTTCGTATGCTTTTTCGCGTACTCAATCATCTAATCTTCACAAACAGCCACTACGTGCAAGTACAATGTATAATAAAAACCCTCCCATTTTTGTGTTTTTGAAAACTAATAACAACACTCAGGAGGGTTATTTACCAAAAATAGTAGGATCGCTAAGCCAATACATGAACTACACTACAAGTATTGATAAAATTCATGATTTTAAGCAATATGGTTATGCACTTCCAAATGGGAGTTGGACGGGTTTAGTGGGGGATCTTGTAAGACAAGAAGTTGACATTACACATGCTAATATTCTAATGAATTACCAACGCTCACAAATTATAGATTTTTCCGAGTTTTACGAGATTGACAAATCATCTATCCTAGTAGCAAATAGTATGCGTATTCCACCGTGGAAGTCACTATTGACAATATTTGATTACTATTTGCTGTGTGGATTTCTTTTAGCTTTTGTTGTGCTTGTTACAGTTGCTAAGTTCTTCAACAGTATATTTATCACAAACGGAAATGGTCATTCACTTTCAACAATTCTAACATTGTTTGGAATATTTTTTCAGGTATCTTTACCACAACCAACACTTCACTCAGCAAGAATTCTTTATTTTACCTGGATATATTTTAGTCTTGTTGTGACCTCCATATATTCAGGCTCCACGGTCAGCATTTTCACAATTCCTCACTATTATAAAAATATTAATTCATTGGAGGAATTAGCGGATTCAAAAATTAGAATCATAGGAACGAGGTATTATCATGCGTGGTTAAAGGAACTGTCTAATCCTAGTTTACATCCTATATATGAAAATTATGAAATTGGTAGTAATTTTGAGCAGGTCCTTAGTCGGATAATGCAAGGGCAAAAATTAGGAATAATATCTACAAAACCTGCTCTTGAATACTACTCATATGAACTCTCTTCGAAATGCACTACAGAATTTCATGTTTTGAAGCAATCGTTAGGAATTGTGATTCGAGCCATTGGATTTCCTAAGGGATCACCTTATATATTGAGTGTTAATATTCTTCTGAGGAGAATGCGAGAGAGTGGATTAATATACAAGTGGTATTCAGATGAACTGATCTATGCACAAATAAAGAACATTGGACGCGCCAGTTGTACAGTGAACATAAAAATAACATTGCAAGATTTGCAATCGTATTTCTATGTTTTATTATGTGGTCTATGTTTAAGTACAATTTGGTTCATAGCTGAATATTTTACACTGTCCTTTCAACTAAAATTGTTCTGAATATCTATCTAGCTATGGTGAGCCGTTAACGATTTGCAAATTTTTGAACATCTGCGCACCCCTGGGCAAAATTGTAGTTTACTATTTATCCTACTATTGCAATGCTAATTGTACAAGTAATACCCTCCCGGTTCTCTGAAATGCCCCACCCCCGACCCCGCGGGCAAATTTTCTGAACGAAAGCCTGCAGACAACACTGTCATCAGAATTAATTAAAAATTTCAATTTCTGATTATCTTAGATGCTCAACCTTTATTCCCATCATCTCTCCATTTATTCTTAAGAAGTGGTAAAACGCTCAATAAATGCGTTGGAACCAGGACTGCTCCGAACAAAGATATCAACAATAGTGTATTTGGAACAGTATGTAAATTAACTTTAGAAAGGGAGAAAAATCACCTATTTTGAGTTCACATCGTTGTCTTGTTTACTGGATCCAGCATCACGTTATATAAAATGACTTTAGTGATGCTCAAGGACGCCAATAAGGCAGCCAGCTAAGGAAGTGAAATTCCATAGCATTGGTTGAAGTGTAGAATTGGTAAATGCATAGCTGTAATCACGGTAGAAGTGAAATGTTTAAATACGGGGAAAAGGCGTCCCGTATGCCGTTAAAACGAGACAGCATTTCTCACCTCAAAATACGAGAAATCCCGTATAATACGGGACACCTGATAACCCTACTTCAAACTGAATGGCGATTAAAAACGTAAAACACTACTCGTTTCATTGGCTTCCTCGGGTGCAAAAGGAAGGTTAAAAGGTTAAGGGAGAAAAAGAAGCCGTCCGGAGATATGGCCTTTGTCAGTATTGCTTGGCAGGTATAAACAAAACAACAAAGGAAGGAAGGGATTAGTATTTACGTAATATCTTGACGAAAATCATGTACACAGTTACACACACAACACTGTAAAGTCACTTATAATTTTCGCATACATGCGTCATCAGTAGAGTCGACAGCAAACAAGTTTGTTTAACACACGTTTACAAAGAGAGATAGAAAAACAACAAGGCGGACAACCACATTAAAAACAATTGATGACGTTCTGCGCGTGCGCAAGTTCTCATGGGAAAGGGATTTTGGAAATGGTGTTTTGTGTTGAAAATTGAGTTGGGTACAATAAAAATTAAAAAAACTACGACTCAGTAAGGGAAACGTAGTCAGGAAAGTGGAATCCAGTATAGAAAACACAGTTGGAGAAAGTGGGATACAGTATAGAAAACGCCCCCCCCCCCCAAAAAAAATGGGATATAGTATAGAAAACGTATCCACATCAAGTGGGATATGGTATAGTAGGAAACGCAATGAAAAGGAAGTAGGTTGCTGAGTCAATCACACTTCCCCTTCTCCCCTGCCCATTCATTTTTTTCGCGTTTTCTACACTGACTCCCACTTTTTCTGACTGACTAAGTCATTTACTCCCTTTTCATTTCGTTCCTTACTATCCTATATTCCACATTTTTTCGGGGTATGATCTTTATACTAAATCACCAACGCTGTAGTACATACAATGTTATATGCAATAGCTTTCAGTTCGCAATTTACTTCTACAGTGGATGCCTTCGTTTATTACAGATTTACTGCGTTCCGATACCGTGATCTTTCATTCCACTACGCAGACATAAGCGTAACATACAAAACGCAATTAAAATACATCATATAAACAGCCTGAAGAAGAGAACTTGATTGTTTAAAATTTCGTGTTCTTAAAAATTTGTGTACTGTGAATCTTTTTTCGTATCTTGTACCATTTCCGCGTAAATGTCAAAAACTGTTTTATTATTATTATTATTATTTTTTGTGTGTGTGTGTGTTAAGTGTTGAAATATACAACTTTAAAACCGGTGATAATTTTGTAACTGTTCGTTCTAGGTAAAAAATTGTAATAATGACTCAGTAAGAAAAAAAAAAATATATTTCATTATGTACTCGGGGAAAAAATTTCTGTACGAGATACCGTTTGTGGGATAAATGTAAAAAAAACAGGTTCCGAAAAAATCTGAGATGGCTCTGTATCATAAAATCTTTAGAATAATGTGCACTATCTATGCTATAAGTTTCATGCTTCTATCATTAAAGTCACAATCCTGCCAAATATTTCACTTATCTGCCGGACTAATACCACTTGAAAGTGAAAAAATTGAAACTGATGGAAAACTATTGTAGATGTTAAGTATTGAAGAAATTTGTTAATTTCAGGGTCCATTTGCTTGCACGGATAATGTTTACTTATAAAGTAAAATACATCGTATCAGAATGTTGACGTATTATCTTTTTCTTAGCAAATTCATACTGACTGAACAGATATATTTGGGAGCAAACAAAAAGTTTCTACTGGCAAATTTAATTTTTGTAGGTGTTACGTTTTGTGACCTACCCTCCAAAAATTCAATTTTATTTAAGACCTTTTGGTATCCTTGGCTTAGGTCGCCAGAATTTCAAATAGTTTCGGCTGATATTTATCAAATTAGAGGTAAAGCGTGAACGGCGCATGAGCTGTGTGAAGGTAGCGCTCCACATATTCTCCACCTACGTAGAAAAGTGAGGTAGTCAATCCCACGTTCGACCACCTTTACATTCCCAAGGTGCCCAGGAGTATCAAGGACACTCTGGTACTCAATTTGATAAATAATATAGACTCTCGAAACAATAAAGGAATAAACACCAAGCTGACTTTTTAATAGCATCCAACAATCAGATTCCCAATAAGCCTATGATTGTGCATTACATATATACTTGCAGAATATCTATTTCTTTAAATAAAACTCAGCTTAGTACTACAAAAGACGCAGTTACAGAAATTTAGAAGCATTATACATTTTTTCGATGTAGTAATATAATTTCTAAAACATTCCTCTAAATAAAAATCTAGAAGCTTAAAAAGTCCACTCAAAAGCTGCGGGAACGAAATTCATCAACCATTTTCTTAATCTATTATTAGGCTTGCTCCTAACTTTAAAATTCGCTCACTGCATTCTTTACATGCATTTTTATTCTTCTAAGTGAGTACGTGGCAACAATTATAAAATAATCATCACAACCGTTACGCTTTTCCGTTCTTGATTGAAAAAATTCAATCTGCAAGAACTACTCTGTCGCACCTAAAAAAACCGGAAGGCTTGGGGTAACCCATTAATTTTACTAAACAAACAACGAAGAGTCAGAAAATCACATCCATTCTTTCCTCAACATGAGTTACTACGATTTAACCCATTCACTTTCAATCGAAAAGAACGTCTTTTTTTCGGTGCCGGGCTAATCTCTAGTTTTCCTACAAAAATGCAGCCTTCCTTCTAAATTTCTGAGGGAGAAACTTACAAAGGATTCGGCTTTTCTTGTCGCAAATAGGATGTTCCTTCCTACAAAGTGACCGCTACCAAATTTTATCTATTAAATTCACGTGACGACCAGAAATGTATATTCCTTCTTATGGAACATATAGAAACATTCGTTAGTGTAATTCGTGAAGGCACGGATGCTGTACGTAGAAACCCAACTAAATGCTAATTATGATCGCTGCTGTATACCTACACCAATGCAGCACGTAAGTTTCTTGTCATTATGAAAATTCTCACCCAGTGATTCGTCCAGAAGTTTGTAATTACGCTAAATCACAACTTCTGTTACACATTCTGTCGTTTTAGGAGTTCTGGGTTTAATATTGAGTCGGTTTAAAAGGCTACATCTAGATTTGTTACGTACAAAGGAAAACATTAATAATATAACAAATAACAAGTTAGGCACCAAAATTTCTCAATTCAAGAGGGGGTTGCAGTGAATTAGGTACCTACAAATTACTACTCTAGGATGCTCCTGCCAACCCAATCAAAGAGTGAATGCATTGGATACATAACCATCGCACTGGACAGTTTGCAATTGGAATCATCTCGACACAGCACTACACGTACACACGAAAGAATGTATTTCGGGAAGGTTGCATTTATTTATTAAACTAAAATTTATGAGTCAGACAGGAAGCTGTGACTAAGAGCATCCCATATTATGACCAGATATGTGACAGGCACTACAGTGTTCCCGGAATACTGAATAAGTTCCTCTTGCTATACACCACTACAATTTGGAAAATATAGAAAACACATGCTTTGTGATAGTTGTGTGTAAAGATATGACATGCTCCTTAAGTAGATTTACTTCCCTGAATGTGGAAGTGGACATTGTTAACGAGCCTTTAAGTTAAGGCCACATTGTTATAAAGCAGGACATATTAGTCCCTCAATGGTTTCACAGCCATAAACCTCACTTCTCTGAACAGCTTAATTGCTGTATCTCAACATGTTAAATGTCTACGTAGGGATGTTTACGATCTGAGAGTAGGGTAACAACATCATTAAATAGATTTTCTTTTAAGGCCAGCATTCATGGTTTATTATGTAATAAATATCAACTAATTCCCTATCGAAGTAGTTTCTTAGAAACACATAATTTAGCAGGTAGCTTATATTTTAGGGCAAGGTGTACCAAAAGGACGATATATATACAAAAATCTCGTCGTGTTCTATCTGATAAAACCAAGAATTTTCATTAAGAACTTTTAGTAATACTGTAACCTCTGTTACTAGCAATAATTCTACTAATATTAGAACTAATAATAATATAACAGAACGTCATAACAGAATAATTAAGTAGTAATAGAAAGTGAAATAAAACACTTTAAATTGAAAATACTGGGTTTATTCTAGATTCTATTAATACAAAATATATCATCACAGGCAACGCTACTTTTCAAATTTATTTTTCACAGCAAAATAGGAAACATAATCACAGACTTACATTAGTGGTGATTCTTTGGGTAATTTTAACATAATCTATTTCGAATTCACATCTATACACAAAACAAATTGGCTATGTCAAATTGATTTACCAGGCAACTATCTCATCTTTAATTTGGATTTATGACATAAGATTTTGTTATTCGTTACCAGAATACAGAATATAAATTTCATGATTTAATCACTGTTGAAACATTTCTATATCGCATGAAAGCAATAGACATTTAAATTAGAACTATCAGTGCTATGACTGACAGAATTTAACAACCAACAAACATGCTAACGATTTATGAAGTGAAAATAGTACTCCGATCCGAATTTACAAACATACGTTTTGCGTACACAGTTATTACTAATTAATGGGTTTGTTTTAATGTAAAGTTAGAGATCATAAGGAAAGAGGATTTTACAAACAAAGGAAAAAAATCGATAGTGAATTATTTCTAATTTCTTCATATTTTATTTAAAAGGAAGAACTGGACAGCTGGTTGCAAAATGTTCTTTATGAGTTGAACAAACATTCATTTCCTTATGAGAAAAAATGAGTAGGTACGAAATGCAATACTGAAAAGAAATGTCATACAGAAAAGGAAGCAAAACAAATTAGAATAGTAATGATGAAACTGAAGGCAAAATTGAAGAGAAAATGGAAGATATGGATTTCTTATGAAACAAAATTATATGCAAACACGCAAGTATTATAAAATTACCACTTGAATTTAAAATTTAAGGATTGAGTTGTTACAAGGACTGCATCTTACAGATTAATTAGGTTCACCAACCGAAAGTTAAATTAGGCGGTGCAGCGCTTGACTGTCATAGAAAAGGACCTTGGATCAAACCTTTGACTTTTATTTTTTATTTTTTTTTTTTTTGTACTGAAATTAACTTTTTCTTTTCATATTGCTTAGTTGTTGTTGACATTTTTAACGAGAGGGCGTGGCTTACTGACAGAGCGTTGGCTTCGCTTTGAAAGATTGTGTGTTCGCGCCTAACGGTCGCCCATACCAACTGAGGTCTTCTATGGTATCCCTAGGTCGTACCAGGATAATACTGAGACTGTACATTAAATCAGACCACAGCCACTTCCAGTTATTGTTTTTCTCTAAAGTAACATATATTCGGTCTATATTTGAAATTTGCTAAAAAAATAAAAATAAATAAACAGTTGTGCAAAAATCATTTTATGGTTAATTGTATTTGGAACCGCAACTGGGGCACTACTTCCGCAGCGTACCACCCACCGAAGTCTAGAAGGTTGGGTAAACTTAATTTGTGTTACGTAAGTCATCAATACAAGACATTATACAAGGGCAGCAAAGTGGAGAGTGTAGATTGCATCATCTATGATGCTCTTGACTCTTATGGAAAAAAAATGAGCAAATAATTTTAAATACAGTGAGAAAACTTCTAAAGAGTATTCCTGGAGGGTATTTTGTGTTTTCATCACGAAAATAAAGAAGTGGTTCTCTAGTAATGGACCATTTTTCATACCCCAAGTTTCATTTAAATAATCCGAATCTAACACACAAAGTTTTATGAAAATGATACAAGAAACGAAGCTAAGATCAAGTTCCTATCGTTGACTGTACATTGATGAAGACAACGAAGACAAGAATTTGAAACAGGAAAAAAAAGTGTACATAGTATTTTCCTATTTATAATATTGAAATTGCTGCAACGGGAAAGTGTGATTTGAAAACCACAACAACTACCTAAACGCTTTTCGTTTCGTCTTCAAAACTGCATTTCTTACACTTAGATGTTTTCAAAATGACAAATTCAACTAAAATTCCATTTACAAACTTTTACAAGTGCTAATGTGTTAGAGTATAAAGACTCTACAATACAATCATCCTTTGCTCCAGTTTAAATTTAGAATAAAATACTTGTAACAGACACAATCTATAGTAAATATCTTCAATTTTATTTCTGACCATACATAAAACAAAAAAATACTAACCCCCAGTTTTACAATCGACGGCTAATCTTCTGGTCTGGGCTAAGTTGCGTCCAAGTCATATTTTGCGTACGCCGATTGGCCTGATCAGAAGCTTGTAAAACTGGGGCTAAGTAATATGATTTCTAATTTTAAAAAAAAGGAAAGAGAGAGAGAAAGAAAGAAAAAAAATCCTCTTGCTAGTTGGCAACGAATTTGACGTTGTAATTCAATACTGTACAGGGTGTCTCATTCGCTACTTGACCCGGTATTTTATTAATAACTTGAGTACTAAAAGAGATGACAACATACGTTTGAAATTACTAACATTGGTGTCCAGGCTGAGCTGAACATGATGTACCATACTTTGAAAAGTTCTGGTCAGCATGTCCCCAGAAACTACCTTAATTTCTTGAATGCTTGAAATCCAATGCAGCGATGGTTCACAGTTCGTTACGTTCTTTCAGAAGTCCTATCAGAAATAATTTAGCAATGTCAAATCTGGCAACCATGGCGAAATTCAGACAATTTCTAGAAACATGTTAACCTAAACAGCCCAAAAATGATACGCTGTATTCAGCTATGCTTTGACGCCAATAGTGTAATTTTCAACATACATGATGCCATCTCCTTTCTCACACACAAACGTTAAATCCAGTTTAGATTTCCTTTGCCGTATCTTCGTTATTTATTATTAATGAAGTGTCGGGGTAAAGTAGCGAGTGGAGCATACTGTATAAACAAAGTTATCAACCGTTCCAGAACTTACTAACAATAAATCTGCTTTAAATATCACTAAACATTTAGTAGTATAAATACTGCAGTTAGCACAGCAGTTTGCTGACACACGAAGTCACATTTATTACATCGGTACAAAACAAAATGTGCTGAATGTAACAGACTTTCCATATTTTGTTCAAATTCATTTTATTTTGTTCGCCCTGTGACACTTAACTTAATGCATGTATATTTGGTTAATTAAAGTACTGTAGCGCTTTCACTGCGTGCGCTGTAAACTACACACGAATATGCGTTTGATTAAAGCTATGTACACAGTTGTTATGGCAAATTTCTTGTTAGTACAAAAAAGTTGCGACGTATTTTCCTTTGGCACAAATAAAAGCATCTGAATTCATAGGAATACAAATAATATTTTTCAAGCCATACATTTCATATAGTTGATCGAGATGTACAAAATGATTTCATGTATGTAAGTATGTATTTACATTCCTAATAAAATGCAGAATATAAAATTATTCGTGTAAAGTAGCCGAAAAACATTACTATATAAACATTAATACATATTAGATACAAAAAATATATTAGACAGGTAAAGGGTGGAAGAGTTAATATGAAGAAACACTTTGGAAAGAAGTACTTTCATTAATAAGATCTTTCACAGATGTTACCAGGCAAAGATGGCCAATGATTCAAATACATTATGAATGAATTTGAAATATTCCAGTACTTACTCTTCGAATATCTTATTAATATAAGCACTCCTTTCCTTTACATGAATACCCAAGTCAAATTCAACTTTACAGTGCTTGGAAGACGTAAAATACAACAGCTGCCAATTACAGCTTTCCACTATTATTGTTCAATGTTCAACTTGTGTACAGTTATTTTACGTAACTATTTAATATACAAAAATGGCACGACATGATCGGTTTGCAAAAGCGTAACGTAATTACTTGAAACTTTATGTACAACATAAAAAAAATAATTACTGGAAAGATATAGTTTATTGCACTTTCTGAGTACAGCAGCTCAAAAATACTATCAACGAATGATCTTCACGATCACTTAACACTGGACGGTAATGTTTAATACTGGAAACGTAAACTGCAACTATAATTTATATTTCACAGAGCGCTAATTCAACCTCTTTAAATTGATTTTGACGTGAACTGTGCGTCGTCTGAGGTATACAGTTAAAGGTACTCTTCAAAAAGGCATTCGTTTTGTAGCTAACTGGTTCTTCTGATATACATATACAGAACTAGCGTAACAACTGGGAAAATACCGTATTCACTTGAACCTAATGGGCATTCTGATTTTATGAGCTAAACATGATTTGAGAGAGTGCGAGAATGTTAAACACCCCACAGGATCAAGCCAATGTAAAAAAAGCCACGAAGTTCATAGATGTGTCTCCCTTGCACTGCTTATAAAACAAAAAGGGACTCCGAAGAAAAGCCTACACATTCACTATGAAATTGAAAGAATAAAATTTGGGTGACCAATTATGAAACTTCAAATCATCTTTACGAAATAGCTAATGCACTTGGTAGTTTAAAACCTTGATATTTTTTTTCTACCATGTTTAAGAAATCTTATCCGCTGTTGTATGTATGAGTTGTTTTTCTACTGGACAGCATAAAACTTTCCTATCGATCCAACAAAACTGTTTGAATTCCCCTTTTGTTACCTAGTCGTTAGGCACAGTGTTACAGAATTCTGGCCCATTCTTTCACTGACAATAAATAGATTCCTGAACGTTATCTGACTGTAGTTATTACATCAACTCTGTAAGGAATCATTCATTGGCCCTTTTTCGCAATGCAAAATAATCTTTTCTCCTGCGAGACATCAAACTTCTCACTGATTTGATGCTCAAACCAAAATTTATCTTAATCTAGCAATGGCACTCTTACATTGATCACGTCTTCACTGGATCTAAAATGTAAGTTATTACTTTAAAATATGTGTGTGTTTATCATCTATAATTCATTGTACAAGATTCAAAACAAACAGATAAAATATTTCAAAATTATAAATCGAAAGCATAGATAAAAAGAGCTTCCATTAAAAACTGTTACTTCAACTGTACATCAAGCGTAAATAGAATGCACTATCAGAAGTGTTCTTTACATAACATTTTATGAAAAAGTACAAAATACAAAAAAGTACTTTTAAAAATATATTTACATAAATAAAGTATAAAACTTTTCTATACAAAAAATATAAAAACTATATCTAAACAAAGTCAGTCAAAAAGGACACTAATTTTCATTCTATTATCTAAAATTCATTTCATTTACAATGCACCTACGTAAGGTGTAATTCTGCTACTACTACGTTACAAGCAGACAGATCAAGAAGTCGTCACTACACAAACTGCAGAAAAAATATTTACATATTTCAGAAAAAAAAATATCACAAAAGAATTATTGTTTTATATACTTTCACTTGTGGAATGTGTGTGTATATAATCACTGAGATTCATAAACAAGCTCTCCTCTGCAAACATACTTATTAACAACAGCCAGTTTATAAAAGTTCGAACATCTCACAACACTTTTATCTACTCTGTAAACGTTACTTAAAAGCGTTATCAAAATACCTACTGAACGAAGAAATCTACATATAAATGGCTTGAGAAAGTATACGTTTTTAACAATACTTCAAATGGACGGGAAATGAGCATTACAATATAAACGACAACAACATTATGCTATTATTCGATTGGTTCAAATCTTTCATTAGGTTATAGTTTTCGCTAATCGTCAACAGTATTGTGTAATTATGTTGTTTTGCACTCTTATTTATTTTATCCTCGGTAAATTACTGATCGTTCAAAGAACCTTATTAGATTTTTACAACACAGGTTTAAGTAGATACGTAAAGCTCTTGTCTTGCAAACTAAATAATCGTTACTAAAATTAAATACTCCAGCACTTTATGCAGACGTTTTGCAATCAGAATGTAATATCGATACTTTCACAAATGTTGAAAACTCATATGGTTCTGTATTTTACGTGATGAAATGTCAGCAGTTATTTACGACAGCGAATTGTGCATGAACAACTGAATAATGAAGGAACCTATATCCGGATGCCATCTTGCTCTTCACAAAATTGCATTAGTGTGCTATTTATGAGGTTTATAAAATATGAAACATTTTTGTCGCTAACACAGTGAATAGCTGAGTGAAACTAAACTGGATCATAGAACAAATGAAATGTGACCTTCCCGCTTTGAGTCATCATTCGGAGAAAAAGAGCCGAATAGAATTTTCTCTCACGAAGCAGTCACTACTTTTGAATTCGATGGTAGGGAACTCCTACATGACCAGTTTTGTATTTTTGGTGGTGATAGTACTTGCTTTAAAAATAGTCTTCTCCTTTCTTTCAGAGGTGTGAAATGGGGTTTCGATTGTTTCGCATCCGTATCAAGGTTTTCTGATGAATTATTTTCTGCAGAAGACATATCTTTGTACTGCACTTTCGAGTTGCAATCATTTTGTATCTTTAAAAAATTATTCCACTGGCTTATTCGTAAGGCAATTGTAGGTATGTTCTCCTTCTCACAAGTTATCACTTTGTTCTCGTCTCTGTTTAAAGAATGCCTCCCATTGCAATCTTCTGTGAGAGTCGAATGGTCCACTGGCTTCAGTAAAGTATCACTTTTGTGCTGATCGACTACTCCTGAACTTTCAAGAGCATTATCTTGATTTAAAAGTACAGATCCGTTGGTTTGTACTCTTTTCGGTTCAAATCTTTCCCTTAATAACGAAAATTTCTTCGAGGTTTTTTTTTTTTGGGTGTTTGATCCTCACTTGGGTTAATGACAGATATTGCTGAAGGATCTTTACTTCCATCAGATACACAATTCTTCTCTGGCGATATTGACGTTTTACGATCCGGAGAACAAGAACTTTTCAGTTTTGAAAGAAAGATCATTTCTTCATATGACAAATGCCGACTAATCTGCGAAGTATCTGGGCTAGTACTAGCAGTTGCACTAGATTTACTCTCATTGCTAACTGATTCGGAGAATTTGTCTTGCGTTGACGTTGTAGGACTCTGTCCAACAGGGCCGTCAAGATCCAAAGAACACTCACTCTGTATTTCCCAAATACAGGCATCTTCAGGTATAACACTGAGATCAAAGTCTTGTTGAAAGGCATCTGAAAGATCAGACAGCGAAGAATAGTACAAGTTACAAAGAGAATTGTTGCGAATTTCATCTATAGTAGCCACAAGGGTACTACTGGAGCCGCAACTGACTCTTGACTTTTGACTGGGTGGTGGTTTTTCCAATGTATCCGTACTGGTCGTAAGGGAATCTTCATGTTCTTCTAGGATTGTGTCTAAAATACGTCTACCAGTACATGGTAAGAAGCTTCCATTCTGATCCACAATACACGGCTGCGCAACAAAAATACTGGGCTCAAATATGAATTCTGCCAATTGTACTTCCGCCTGCGGATTGGCAGAATTTATTTCTTGATAATTGGAAGACGACTGAGATGAAAATTCGGAGGATGTCTCGCAGTTGGCCAAGTCTTCAGCTAAGGAATCTATATAATCGTCCTGGCGAGTACGAGGTTGCACAAAGCAAGGCCTTCGGCACGGTAATGGAGGAGCTTGTTCCCCTGTTTCAAAGCCACCCCCACCACTTGAGTAGTCTGATGTTGAAACTGATTGTGACTGAGATGTTGACTGTGATGTGAAAGTTAATGTCGTTACTGTACTGTTTAAAGTATCTCTTCTTCTGTCTCGGAATATGCTATCATCATGCAAGGAATTTTCAATGTCTGAATAGCCTCGCCATGATCGCAGACCCCATGGCTCTCTTGCTATGTTCACTGCACACATATTCTCATAGTCATGTGCAGATAATGCTTCACTCGCGTCGTCTGGAACAGTAAGCTGTACACTGCTTTTGTCATCATCGTCCTCTTTCAAACTATGCAACGCTAGCTCAATGTCTGGATCTGAAGGACAAATTCCTCTGCGTTTTTGCTTCATCAGATCCTCATTAGAAGTTTCTGAGGAAGGCACGAAAATTGCCGACGAATCCGGTTCCTTTTCTTGCTTTGGAACGATTTCTTCTTTATTATCTTCAGCCGAATCATTTACTTCTTTCTTTTCTGGGGTGATCTCAACACTCACTACCTGCTCAGATAATTTTCCTTCCTTGTCTGGCGAAATCTTAACTGTACATTCTCCACGGGTGGACGCTTTTGGAGTTTCTTCAATTCCCACTGTCGCTAAATCTCTGGGTTGATCGTTATGCTGATTCGTCCATTCCGAGCAATCATTATCAAAACAAGGACTGCTTCGATAACAAGACACTATATTGCTTACCAGTAACTTTTTATCTGTTGAACCACCAGGACCTACAGGCGAATCATCTTGGCATGGTGAACTTTTAAATCTGAAACAGAAAACCAATAAAG
>JAGDQP010039012.1:0-17914 GCA_022664845.1 Lepisma saccharinum | reverse complement strand
GAAGGTTAAACTAACCCCAAAGGACCTGTACCCCACTACCTTACCCGATATCTACTCACCTTGACCGGGGACTCGATCTCGAATTTTCTAATTGACGGACGGATATGATATTCATTACACCACCACGGCACGGTCAATTCTCTGTGTATATACTACTGAGTTCAATACTTCTCACACCTTGGCCTTTTCCCAGCCCTAGTGGGCTGGTTATGAAATCAAAGCACTCTTTATGTTTGGATATTTTTATTGAAGAACTTGTTCTGTAAGTTCGATTGATTGATTGAATTGTTATTAACGTCCTAAACGAGCTTGTAAGCTTCTAAGGACGGGACCTACAGTATAACGTGGACTCCGAACCACTCTTGTCCCCACCGGGAATCGAACGTTACACTCACCCACGGGGAACACAAGTGCAATTAGAAAGAATATATGTTATTCCCTTGTTCACAATAATCGTGTGTTAATTTTTTTTATTTAGGGGGACCACCTTTCCACCCCTGCCTCTCTGCGTTCTTTGCACAGGTTAGGTCGTGCACTTGAGAGGGCGTGCAGCGCGCACTACTTAGTGCTTCCCAGCCTGGGGCAGGCTTGTCCCTGGAGATTGTTGGATTGCCGGAGTTCCGACATTCCAACGATCTCCTATGTTCCGTCTGTCTGAGACAGGTGGTGTTGCGGGACTGTCTTTGTGACCCGACGTCCGGAATGTTCTCCGGGTCTTTGTTCCTAAGTTTGGAACTTTTGCTGGGAGGGAAGTCCACATATATGCTTTATTTCATACGAATTACATATATTACATAGAAGACAAACACAAGACAACACAGGACAAAACAAACGTTAAACTGGAGTTAGGCTTCTTCTTCTTTTCTTCGCGCCTTCTGCTTCCCTGTAAAGAAATAAAGAAAAAAGAAAGGTATTTTTTTTTAGTCTCTTCTTCTTTGCTGCATCTCAATTTGTCACAGGGCCGCTAGTATTTCACTGGAAAGTCCAGCTTGGCTATTTCTGTTCCTCCTTTCTTCATACAGTTGGATATATGCATGTCTATTCTTCTCCATTTACACTCACATACACTTTTGGGATTATTCACTAAGCTTCTGTGGGGTGCGGCTTCTGCAGCCCACATATACATTAGTTCTGTTTTCATACATAATTCCTCATTCTACACTATTTCAATTCATCCTGGTCCCTCCACCATTTCATTCAAACTCTCACACTAATTGAGTGTCTTTTGCAGGATTTCCGTACAAAGCACTCTGCTACTGGTTTCCAGCAGCTCTCAGTACTGGTTTCCAGCAGTAGTCTTATATATTGCTCGAGTTTGTTGTTTTTCCGACTTTGTTGTACTGTTTTAACGCGCAAGGCGTTATATTTTGTCTATGTCTATTGTTCATGATCTGTTATTCGCGTTACACGGTTGTCGCGGTCGCGATTCGCGTTTGCCACGGTTGTGAATCTCGGCTGTTGCGGTTTATAGCTGTCACAAAAAAAGCTCACTGGTTGTAGTTCTGGGTGTTTTTACATACGTCCCTCTCACGGTCTCCCAGCCAAGGCCACAAATTCTCTTCTGTGGTACTCTGAAACTTTGTTTGCCGTTTCGCGGAGGACCACCACCAGTTCTGGAGTTCTCAGAACTATGTAAATAGGCGTATCCCTCACGATAGCTCTCTGTTCATTAACCAGTTCGTTTGTTTCCTCACACCTTAATACTGTGTGCTCCGGGGTCGAAACTACTCCACACACTCGGCACATATTATCCTCTACAAGCTGGAGATCCCGTAGCTTCCGTCTGTATGGGCCATGACCGGTTATGAAATGCATTAGGCCGCCTTCTATTTCAAGTTGCAGTCCGAATCTCTCCGCCACGTCCGGAAAAAGCTGAAGACTCTTCTCGCTTTTGTTGTTGTCTCCCATTCGTCTTGCCACGCTCTGATTAAGATTTCTTGTATTTCTTTCCTGTCTCCTGCTGTTTGGTGTAGAATTGTTCTGACTTTGTTTTCGTTGTTTTTCTTTAACCAGTACGCGACTCATAATCTCTTAATTTGTAGGTGCATCGGCATTGTTACTGTCGCAATCTTAAACGCCTCCACTGATGTTGTTCGGTATGCTCCCGTTAGCCGTAGCAGTAGTTGTCGTTGAGATTTGTCAATAATTTGTTTCTGTCTGATGTCGTCCATGCGGTGACACCATGCACTGGCGGCGTAACCCACTACTGAGCGTATTATGACGTCGTGGTACGATCTTATTATTTTTAATGGTATACGATACTCTTTTGTTGCAATGTTTACTATTTTGTGTACTACTTTGTTTGCTTTGTTTTTTACTTCAGTTACACGTTTTCTGAAATTTAGCTTTTCGTCCAATATTACGCCTAAATATTTAAATTCCTTAACTCTTTTGACTGATGATTATTGATTTTGATTGTAGGTCCTCTGTTATAGTCTAGTTTACCTTTAAAGATCACATATTTTGTTTTTTTCTGATGAAATGGACATCTTATTGTTATTGCACCACGCCGTCATATAGTTTATAATGTTATTTGTCTTATTTTCTAGGTCATTTCGGCTGTTGCCTTTAATCACGACCGCCAGATCATCTGCGTATCCAACTGCTCTTTCCACATTTTCCATCTCATCCAGCATCTGCAGGCATGGCTGGAATACTATATCCCAGACAACCGGACCGAGCACAGAGCCCTGCGGACAACCCTTTGTTGATGTCTTCTGCACAACGCCATCGGCCGTTTCAATTTGAATCTTTCTGTCTTTGAAATAGTCTTTCACAACTTTCCATATTGCAGGATATATATTTAGATTTTTGAGTACTTTTAGCACCAATGGCCACCATACGTTATCAAAGGCCCCCGCTATCTCGAAGAATATTGTTAAAACATATTTACAGTTATCATTTTTGAGATTATTTATGCTACCGCAAACCTCGTTGATTGCGTCCTCTGTCTATTTGCCACGACAGAATCCATATTGTAATCTGCACTGCTCAAGGTTTACTCTTTTTACATTTATTCTTGTTATCAATAATTTTTCAAAGATTTTGCTAATTACGTTTAGCAGACAGATTAGTCAGTAGGACTTTGGACTAGTTTTTTGTTTATCTTCTTTTAACAATACAACGAGGTTTGCAGTATTCCATGCTTTTGGGAATTTTCCCTGCTTCAGGCATTCGTTGAATACTCTAGACATGTACGGAGACCAGTATTCTGGTATCGCTTTATAAATCTCGTTCCTAATTTGGTCCGGGCCCGGAGCTTTATGTGGTTTTAGGGTCTTTATCGCAGCTGCTACTTCTTCATTGGTTATCCATGGCATCTCTGGTTGTTATTTTCATAAGGGGTGTGTGTTGCCTCTTGTCTTATTCTTTTATTTTCATCATTATCGTCTTCTACTTGGTCATCCGGGAATAGTTTTGTGACTAATAGTTCCATTGTTTCACGCCAGTTTTTTGTATATGTGTCATCTTCTTTCTTTAATGTATGTAATATCCCTTTAGTTTTTAGTTTTTGCATTACGATCTTGTAAGGCATACCCCAGATATCCTTACATAGGTTTTCATCCACAAACTTAGCATAAGTTTTCTTTTTGGTTTCGTATAATTCTTTCTCGAATTTTTGCTTTATCTGTCTATAGTTGTTAAGTCTTATTCTTCTCAGTTCGTGGTCTCCAGCCGCTCGGTAGCTTTTTCTGCTTGCTTTCATTTTTCTCTTTAATCTATCCAAACTCCGAGTCCAGAGCAATTTGCGGTTGTTGTTATTTCCTGGTGTCGGTGCCGTTTTCATTACTGCTTCAATAGTTTCTTTTTCTATCTCTTTTGCCAAGTCCTCTAGGTCAGCATTTTCTTCAATTTGTGGTAGTTTTAATTTCTCTGTTAATTTTTTGAAGTTTAGTTTTTTTACATTATAGTTAATTTTGTTTGGTTCTTCGTTAAATTGTTTATCATCTTTGTTCGCTAGATCCATATTGAAGGCAATGACGCTGTGCTGGCTCGTGGTAACATCTTCCATTACTTTCCATCCATTTATGTATGTGTTCAGGTTGCCCCTTGTCAAAGTCACATCTATGTTACTTGCCGCCCCAGCCCTTCCCTGAAAAGTTGGCGGTTGGTCTGCCTTGTTTTGGACAACTAGTTGATATATATTTATTATATCCTCGTATTTTTCTCATTTTTCGCCCGTTTCAGGGCAGTGCCAAAGCGGTGATTTAGCGTTTATGTCTCCCAAAATTATTACATTTCCCCTATAAAACCCTTCCAAAATTCGTTCTAGTTTATGTACAAAGATATCAGCTGGTATAGAGAATTGGCTGTATATATTTAGAAGTGTTATTTTGTCACCTCTCAGGCCCATGCTCAGCGCCTGGATCCACCTGCAAGTGTTTTTTGAATCTACTAGTACATCTATTTTCTTGTTAAAAATAATCACAGCCACCATTGGATTTGGATCATCTGGTATTAGTATTCTGTCATCTGTTCTCATTCCCGTCATTTTGCCCTTATTGGTATAAGGTTCTTGGACACACGCTACATCCACTTGCTCCTTGTCACAGTATAGCCTAAGTTCGTGTGTGGCTAGCTTGGATGTGTCTAGATTGACCTGGATAAATTTGAACATTTTATGGATTTCTCAAGTGGATATAGCATGCTAGAAATTTGAGTGTCGGTTCAAAAATAACTCGTCCATATGCCATCACAAATTGACGGTATACATTGTTAAGTTGAAAGCACTCATCTCTTCTTTGAAAGACTCTAATCACCAGCTTCCATAGTTCTTGCGGATCTGAGGTAATTCCGTTTGCTCGCAGATGAATCCTGTCCACCTCGTCAATCACCGGGAAGGTAATACTTTTCCCATTGCTATGGGTAATCGTGTGTTAGGTAAATATTGAAACTAACAGAAAAATTGACAATCGCCGTGACCTAAATTAAAAAAAAAAAGAAAATTAATACTATTCAGGTAAGTAGGTCTACTACTAGTAACATAACCGGCAGATAAAATAACGAAGCAGAAATCGAATATTCGAATAGTGCAAGCATTAGCTTTGAGGCATCTCAAGCTCCGGCCGACAAAATATGATATTTTATTATGTACGTGCGAAAAATCTCCAGATGCTGTTGCATTAGTGATTCCGTCAGACTCCCCCTTGTTGGGGGTGTCATTCCCCAAATTCGCGACAATACCCCCCCCCCCCCCTTTAAATTTTTTGTGGTAAAAAATCTATAGAAACCGTGTAAAACTCCACTTACACCCCCAATTTTTTTTACACCCTTTCAAACTGAAAATCCTGGCGGAATCCCTGTGCTACATACTTCTGATTGAATAAAAATGTAAAAGCGAGGAAGCAACGGACACATCCGTCTGATTTAACATATCTGTTAGGTTAGGAGGACCTATTTGTTACCTTATCAGATTTTTTGTGATCGTTATCACGGCTTGCTCAGGGATAGAAAAAGGCAAAACGGTGTGTCTTTACAACGTTTGGCAAATTCTTGTATCATTGGCTGCGAGTGATTCACCTCCCCTTTTGCTTTTATCAAAGACAGTAAATTGTATTCTGAATTCTCTATCATTACCTGGCTGGGTTCTTCACATGTGTAACTTATGTCTGTGTGCAGAAGTACAGCTTACAATTAAGACGAAGTATGAGTGATCGCCGAGGAAGACCAGCATATAAATTTGTTCGCAATGGAGGAAGACCAGCATTATCATTACAATGAAGTCACGAAGAAATCGAAGTGCTGTATTAATAATAGCTGTGGAAAACATATAGTGGTGAGTAGATGATTACTAAGTTTTAAAATAAAAAACGGTAATCACACTCTTACAGATACAGTGCTAATGCAATATAACAAATCAATGATTTAATTTCAAGTAAATTATCTTTTTGAATATAGTGTATGATTTAATTGTAAGCTGCTAAGTTTTAATCTATTTATTACCTTAATGTAATTTTTACTCAACCATTTTCCTCATGAGACTATTGAAATGTCTTCTAGCCGGCGACCCACATAAGAAATTGTATTGTTTATTAATGGTCTTTAGGCATGGATGACTCAGGCCGGGATAGGTTAGGGAAACCATACAAGAAGCAGTCACCCAGGGTCGAAGTTGAGAATACCATCTCAGCGTTTGCCTAGTGTGACTGAAGAAATAACGTAGAGAAAGCTTAATGAGGATAGTCGGCCATTGGCTTTTCTTGTTAAAGGGGAATGAGTAGTTGAAACTTCATTTCTCTGCCAATAGATAGCTCTTCGATCGCGGGAATTCCCAGCGCCTCTTTAGGTCACAGTCAGAACTTCTAGAGGCAAGGCGGGGGATTCCAAGCCAACGTATTTCACGGAATCGGAAGAATTTGCTGCTGGTGATGTGCAAACCATGAGACTCCTGTCATAAAAGTGGAGTTCTCCTTTCTACTTGCGTGTTGATAGGAGGGCACTAATTATGTCCCATCTTATCAGGGTTGAGCGGGAACAACGTATTGCAGTGTGTCTGTCCTAGTCCACAAACTAAGAGCTGTCATTTCCTTTCTTTCCCCAATAGCCGAAGGCGGCCGACCATCTTTGTATACCAAATGGCGCTGCGAGTGAGAGGGCATGAATAGAATTCTGGTATAGCTTTCGATATTTGTGTGTCTCTATTGTAGGAAGTAAAATAAAAGTAAACGAGAACCCACCACTGATTTAATTTTCGATGTTGCAAGCGTGATCGAAAATAAACTTTACCCTTCGGAGCTAACTGCAGGTAAAAAAAAAAATCCCTGGCTGTCAGATTTGAATATCGGAAAAGGCACGGTATTTTCATCTTCAGGTCTTACAAGGAAGGTTCGCCAAGTGTGTGATTCTGTGAAAATTGGTACTCCGATTTATGTGAAAATTGGTACACGTATCGAAAATAATGAAACACGTATTTGACCGTTTTACAGAGACACGTTTTATGGGACCCACCCACCCCTCCTCGGAACATCGAAAACTACAAAAACGGAAGAACAGATGCAATGTGAAAACACTTCAAATGATAAACAATTTGGCATGCGTATACTACATAAAAATAATGCAACATGTATGTTTGCATATCTGCGAAACGGGTTTGATGGGGAAACCCCCTTCCTTTAAACTGGCTTTCGTTTTAGTTTCTTTTGGACCAAACTTCATTTTTTGTAGGTTTTTTTTTTCAAACGCTGTTTTCTGCAGATATGCAAATATACATGTTCCATTATTACGCATTCTTCATGTGCCAATCTGTACAAAAATCGAAGGGTCTTCATTTTGGATGTTTCAGAGGAGGGGAGCGTCCCCCTCAAACCCTTTTCCCGCAAATATGGAAATATATGTGTTCAATTATTTTTTATGTAATCGTGTAACATTTCTCACTGCGATTGCAATGTTCTAACTTGGCTTCCTTGGTCCATTTTTACTTTCTCGCTTCATGTATATGGAAGGAAAGTATGTGATCGTGAAAAAATTCGACATCGAGATTTCGGCGGATTTCCAAGTTTCATGGACACCAAGAAAGTAGGTTTCGCGATTTTCTCTCTCGCTCTCTCTCTCTCTCTGTGTGTGTGTGTGTGCGTCAGTGTAGTGTCTCTTGACGTGGAGCCTAAACGGCTCGTTCGATTTCAATCAAACGTTTTTTTTGGAATTTTCTTTTCAGCAACTCAGGAAAGGGAGTTCTGTGATTGGTCGATTTCAATATCTCGAGAACGGCTTCAAGGATTTCGATCCTAGTTTGTCAACGTATAGTACCCATTAATGGTACAAAAACTCATAGGGTGATATGACCCCCAAAATTTCTGGACGACATTTAATATGGGGGGGAGGGCTTTTCAAATATTTTGAAAAACTATTATTCGAATCTCAAATGCTTTCCATCGAATTATAAGTGTGTCAATTGATTTTGATTTCTCATCATAAGTTCCCAAACTTTGATTTTCATCATTATTATTATACGCTTTATATTAACTTGCTCTGTAATCATGTTTCATCTCTGATACAGATCTTGTAATTAATTTTTAAATCACTTCCCTCCATCCGATTTCTTTGAAATTTTGTAAACTTGCTTGCTTCCGATATTCAATCATTATACGACAGAATAATCCAGTTAACTGTAATTAATTAATTAAAATAATTCGAAATTATCCGAAATTAAACGCAACGCCGCAACTATTGTGTGAATATTGGGTAGCCTATCTCACAGGGAGTTTAATATTCATCTACTATACATAAAAATAATTTTAAAAATTTTTTTTAAAAAAAAACACGCTTTTTTTTAAGATGCACTAAAAAGTAAAAAAATAATAAACTGAATTAATAATATGAATCACAAAATAAAAACGTGGGTCCTTAAAATCTTAATCCAAGAGCACCCACATTTTTATTTTCTGTGTGTGTGTGTTTTTTAAAAAGAATCGTTTATTTTTTATATCTATAACGGTTTTCGAAGAAAAAATTACCAAATATCAACCCATTTTAAATACTGAAAGTGGCGTTACATTCTCACCTAATCGACTCCTCTGATTTCAAGCAAACTCAAACTTTTTATATATATTATTCCAATCAATTATTTGTAGGGAATATAGAAATAAAACAACGTGCCTACGCAGTATTTTTTTAAACAAATAAATTACCAAATAAGCTCAAACAAACTTTTTTTGGTTGTGCTAAACAAATATTTTTTTTTTTCTGTGTAGGTGTACAATTACAGAAATTACGCTTACTATTAAGATCCATACAGTTAACAACAAAACCATTCAGTTAATATACTTGATCACAAAAATAAACTAGTGTAGATTCTCACGTATGGTCAAATAAACAAAAAATATATAGTTCCATCCATGTCCATAAATCTACTCGATTTAGTTAATTTGATCCCATTTTCGTGCTGTTTTTGCTGTTGATAGAAGCTGTTTAGGATTTCTTCTTTCTTTTGATTTATTTTCCCTTGCTTCCTGCGCCCGTAGAATAAAGTCTGGTTCTCTGCACCGCAGACCACGAGGAATCATAGGATCTACAATTTCAGGCAACATTTGAAAAATCGTATTAGTTTTGGAAGCATTGTGTTGTTCCACAGATCCTCATCTTTTGCCACTTCTTCTACATGGAGATTTGTATGGTCGTCAACATATACTACCAAATAACATTTCTGGATTTTTGTAATGTTTAGTTGTCCTTGGTAGTAATATTTGGTAGTAGTAGTCGCTGTTCTTCTTTAATCGCACAGATCCATCTGGAAGAGCTTCCAAGAAAAATCTACCTTTCTTTTTTGAAATTTCCTTATAGAAGTCGGAGTTCCTCATCGATGGTACGCATTTCACTTCTACAAGCGAATTCTCTTCTACAATGTATCCTAGAAAGAAAATAGTGACTACGTAAAAACTGGAGAATTTTATTGAAATAAAGCTCTAGAGTAATATTGGGTTATTTTTTACAGTGTCATAAATCTTTGACAGGTATAATTGTGGTTTGAAAAATGACACTCAACTTTATATGGAATTCCAGCCTACATTTCTAAGTACAGAAAGAAGTAAAAGATACATGTTGTGTAAGGAAAAAATGATTAAATGTTCCATGAGGTACTTCAAATTGCATATTAAAGATCAATAAGAATACGAAACTAAAGGATAGTCTAAAGAAAAAGCTTGTGAAAGGAAAATCCCGATAGGCAAATATACCTACGTCAAAAAAAGAAATGAAATGAAATTGATTAGCAAACATGGGTACAGCAATATCGAAAAATTTGCAGAGAAACATATCCAATTTACTCATTCCGTTAGAGGTTCCAAGTAACCTAGATATACAGTGCACAGAACAAGCTGACATATCAGTCGAGTTAAATAAAAATACAGCCGGTTATGTGCAACAATATATGTATACTCAATTTAAAAAACTAATTTGGATAGGTGTAATGTAGTAGGGTAACCAAGTACAAATAAATATCTTAGCCAAGCTCAGATAAGTGGTTTAAAGCAATCCCTAACAAAAATCGCTAACCTGTTCGAAAGTTGTCGCTTTACTCACTTTGATGTTAAAGAACCGAACAAATACCCAGATTAATAGTGGGAGGGGCTACGTTAATGATGACGAGGTAGGTGATTAACAGATGATGAGAGAAACATTTTAAACAAAGCTTCATGAAAATAGACAAATCCGTTCCAAAGATAACGTCGTTTTAAACGCTTTGACGGTTATTATTATTATTAGCGCAATCACAGATAAATATCTGGATACAATACAAATACAATACCAATCTGTTCCAGGGTAAGACAAATATTCTAAATCAGAATTCAAACAAAAGCGGCCAATACGTTAAAAAGTTATTCGGACGTGACAGGCATACAGCCGGACGGACGAGTTGCCAAACAGCGTCGATTCCTAATCAGAGTCTGCGTTACAATTCAATTTTGCTTTGAAATTGTTGTTAGGGAGGTTTAAAAAATCGGAAATATGACCACAATCAAATGGTGTAACTCAACTACTAGCACATGTAAATGATCTGTTTGTTACGAGATATATTAAATACCATTATTATAATGGAAGCGTAACAAGCGAAACTTCCTTACTCGCGCTCGAACTGTTCCTGCGCGAATTGTACTTTTTTTTTAACCAAATAAAATGTTTTATATATCAAAACTTAGATCTCGATGAGAGGCATGTCGTGACGAACACGGATTTCAAAATTCGAACTGTGGGCTAAGATACCTCAAGTTCAATGCTTGCTATATTACGTTTATGGTAGATGCGCGCACAATTTTCAGAAATTGTAGACGATAGTAGAACAACTGCAGCAAAAACGAGATATCCATGTTGTACACCCTCTCCCCAACGTCGATATAACGATCATTATTTGGAATTGCCCGAGGGGGTTATGGGGTGGAGCCCCACTACATTTTTTTTTGCCAATTTTCCGAAAATTTAAATTTCTCTCCAAAATGACATCCCCTCCCAAAACCAACTTCTGGATACGTGCCTGCGAATCCATTTCGTTCATTATTGTACAGCAAGACAACACTGTGTAGTAACTGAGTCCAATGTTAGCTCAATCTGGAAGAAATTGTGGGTTATCATGTTTTACTCCCGAGCCGCTCAGTTGGTATTGACTTCATTATTAGAGGGCGAAAGTTTTCCTAATTGAGAAATCCATTGAAACGTCAGGATTTCCGGATCGGTGAGGGCTAGAGACTTGGGGGGTTGGTTCAATTTATTTTTCACTAACATTCCTTTCCCTTTAGTGAGTGATAGTCATTAATACAAATAAGAACAATAAATAAAAATAGCCACAAAAAACAACCAAAAGGAAATGCAAACAAATAAGTGCGGATGATTGATTGTTATTTCGGTTATTTACCATTATATTTAATAGTATATTTAATAATCCTTTCTATAAAAAAAGTTTAACAAAGAACAAGAAGAAGGTACAATTGAAACTCAACAGCCAGATGACCCTTCACATTATTCAATTATTTATTTGTTCATGTACGTTTATTTTTCCTGTTACAAGACAGATGAAGAAAGATGTGAATTTATAATGGCATAATTAATTTTAAGAATTGTTTATAGCCTACTATTATTACAATAGTTAGAGAAAGAAGGAATTAGTTTGTTGTATGTACGAAATAAGAAAGAAATACGTACAATATCTTTGTAGGCTAACCAGATGATCTGTATTGAAAGCCTAGGCAAAGATAGGAAACCAATACTGAAACATTTTTGAAGAAAGCCGATGATAAAAACTCAATTGTATTGCACAGGATAGAGACAGATGAAAGACTTTATGTTGCTGCAAATATTTCATGATGTCCGAGCTTTGCTGCCTAAACACTAACCAGAATAGTAGAGTGAGCAAGCAAAGATAATCATACGAAAAGTATCGTACCATCGGGACTAGCTGCTAGAAATCCAAAATTGGAGTCGATGCACAACCCTCTCTTTTCAATTGTGAACTTCTTCTCATGTGCAAACTTCTGGAGCGCAACTACCTCATTCCTTCTTCCATAGTCCATTGCTGGTGTACAAAAGTCCTTCTTGTGAAGTATTTCCTTTACTAACACATGACACGACGTGTGTTCTTGGCGTCTGACAACTTTGCCAAAGAACGACGCAGTCAGTCTCTGTTTGCGCTCTTCTTCGTATACATTATTTCCATGTTGACCTCTAGAGGCTACTTCTAGGTTGTTCTTTGCACTTTCAGAAATCTGAAAGATAATAATAATAATAATAATAATAAAATAGCGGTGGTACTAACATACTGTAAGTGCAGATGGAAACGAAACGATTTGAACTTCACTCAATTTTATCCTTACTTTCGTTCTTGAGATTGAAAAAAATCAATCTGCAATAACTAATATGTCTCACGTAAAAAACTCAGACTTTTAGTAGTCAATGCACAGGCTAAAACGGTTGGAGCTAGAAAAACGAAATTTGGTATGAATATACATAATCACTTGCAGATTAACTAAATATTATAAAATTTTGAAAAAGTCGCAATCTTTGATCCAAAATGGCCTCCAAACCTATTGTTGTATAGAATACACATCCAAAACAGCCGGATAGAAAAACGAAATTTTGTATGGCTGTACATCACCACTAGTAGGTTACGAAAATATTACAAAATGTCTCCAAAAAAGGCATCTGGCATTCAAAATGGCGGACCCCAAAAATTCATTACATAGTCTCAGCCTGCTATGAGTTATCTCATTCACTTTCAATCGAAAAGCACGTCATTTTTTGTTGCAAGGTTGAAATTACGTTACTTTCTAGACATTGGCTCTCAAATTTTTATAGTCCCATGGCACATTGTTTCATGCTAGGGGATATTACGGCACACCTGTACAGTATTGTGCTGAATCGTTACCCCTACCATTTTCAAAACCATGGTTGTTGTTTCGCGCGTTTGAAAAACTTCTCGATTACAATTATAAAAACAATGTAATTACATAATACCTACTGTATATTTATATGTGCTTTCGTATGGTAATATAATCATGTTTAGTGTTATTGGAATTTGTGCAGAACTATGTTTCTTATTACCTAATTCATAAAAAACATATAATTATTATCTAATACCTATTTTATGTTCTCTCTTGTATTCCCATTTTAATTGAAGCAATTTTCGTTTTCTTCGAGGACCAACAACACAATTTCGCGTACAGCATTTGAGAATCACTGGTCTAGAGTTGTTGCCCTATTACGCTAACCTTTTGTCTTTAAATTGAAACATTTCTCCAGAAATATTCACACACTATATGACAAAGTAATGCTCCTAAAAATTGTATACTATCATAAATATTACATACCTCATACGATTGAAGTTTTTCTTCGCATGCTGATTCAAGTTCTGTGGACGGTAAAATGGGTTTATCTGCATTTGGCCCATAATCTCTATCCACAGATTGGAGCTGAAGCTTTCTTCTTACACGTCCTGGATTACGTTGCCTCTTGTCCTGCTTGGTAGCTGACACTCGTAGTTTCTTGGATACGTACTTCTTGAAATGCACACCGGGACTTCTTTTTGTCGCTAATTTAAACGGACTCAGGTGCCATCTAGCATTTCTTTGGTATGACAGTCCTGCCAAATAACACCGGCGCTGGAACGAGCCTCGTTTAGTGAAATTGAGTCTCTTCCCAGCGTTAAATTTGCACAAGATACTCATAAAGAGTTCTGCCCTGTTTGTTGTTTCGTTTGGTGCTAGTTTGTCAGCTTTCCTTGTTAGATGTTCCACAGCTGCCATGACATAAAAATACAAACCAGACTTCTGGAGTACTGGCACATAGTTCTTTTCATCTTTCTTTGTGCAGAAATAGAACTTGCATTTGTCATGGCTTCCAAAAACGTGGGATGGGCCGTTCGTTAGATCTTCTCTTAATTCTAGCACACTTCGATTATTCTGTGCATTGTGAGTTATGGCTCCACGTGCCGCTGCTGTCAAGCGTGGAATTCTGTCTGCCAAAATTTTCCTGCTTTCGGTCGAAAAACTTGTCTGGCTCCGCAATTTGTGCAACGTACTAGTGTAGTTTCTTACACAGTGGTTGGCACATTCCACTTTCTTGACTTGTGCTCCATATGGAACTCTTTCCACTATTCGGCAGTGAACACTAGAATCTCCATCTGCAATGAATTTTTTGTAACGGAGTCCATACATTTCTTCGCTCTTGCAAAACCCTTCGGCTATAATGTCAGCTTCCATCGCAGATGACGAAGAAGACCAATTTCGGTAACAACGATGTTCTGAAGGTGAAATTTCTTTTGCAGCAGCTGCAGCACACACAGAACAATACTTGTTCCTCACTCCAAGAAACAACAGTTTATTCGTAGCTTTTCCAATTATGCATGCCTGAAATACGAAAATAAATAAGTGGAATATACCAATTTATTGTGAAACTTTATATTGTACAATGTTGCTCTTAGAAAATAGGACGTCTGGTTTATTGGATGTTGATAATTTTGTCTATTAATGAATCAAATTGTCACAAAACTCAGGACATGCATGGAAAGCAAACAAGAGATATTTTATTTTTGTAGGTGAATTATTGAAAGGATAATGTTGGTTTGGAGACAATCTCTATCTCTCTGTATACAGTACCAATTTAGCCAGGGTAATGTACCCCAGGGCTAGAAAATTCTTTATCTCGTTAGATTTGCTTATGCGTAATTGTACTTTACTGTACATGCACTTGTGAAATAAGAAATTTCTGGGTTTTAGTTTTTACACATCATAAGCAAAGGTATCAAATGGATACAAGTAGAAGCAGAAATGCAAGAAATAACAGTTATTCAATACATTAATTTGAAATATTTATTCATACGGGACAATTGATCACCACTCTTGTTTCAAGTGTGGACAAATGACTCCAGAAAAATCACCTTCTCTAGTGCGTTTCAAGCGGTCAATTCGTCGCTACACACGCATGCACATAATTATATAACGCTACGCTGTGTTCCAAAGAACATGTTGCTGAAGTCAGCCTCGTATAAACATCCATTTTGCCAATAAAAATAAAGAAACAAAAACTGAAATTATTCCGTTTATCTTCACGCTGCTTTATGTAACACATACATAAATATCACAATTCAGTATATTTCCAAGTTATACCACAAATAGTGGCCGTGTTAATAAATAAACAATAATATAGAATATTAAAATGCATTTAAACGTATACATGAGATTGAGCGTTTTCAGCTTTTCAGGAAGGTTTTGATAGCTTATATTACGTCATATTCTGTTCAATAAGCCAGTACAAACACCGACTCTGCAGCTGGCCCTAATCAACAGATACCGTATTCTTTCGTTATTCATATCACCCCTTAAAAATCTGGCTATTTTTTATTATTTTCCATAGCGTCCCTTTTCCTTTAGTGAGTGACAGTTGCTAATACCAATAAGAACAATACATTTAGAAAAGCAACAAGAAACATCAAGAAGAATATGGCAAAAAAAAAAAGTCAGAAGACTGTTTGTTAATTTAGTTATTTGCCTATTTATTTATTAGTTGTTATTTATTTACTGGTTATTTACTAAACCAAATAGAGCGTAATAATAATAGAACCTTTCACCTCTCCGTCGAAATATGCTACATGAACATTGTTTTAGCTCTTACAACGTACTATAAGTTTTTAAATGTTTAGATTTTGTCAGGCATAACAATAAAACCATGGTAAACTAAAGAAAACAGAGATTTGCAGAAGGCATTTCCTAAGTCGCTATTCTTGTTTTCTACTATTCCGATTTCAATTTTCAGATGGATCATCACGTTTCCTTTGTCAATGGCAGGGTGAAGTAACAACGGAAGAAGTTTTCCGTTGGCTCACCATAATGCGTAATCTTTTTATATTAGATAAAAAGTAGATCATTGGACCGTTGTACTAAAAACATAATACATGCGCAAAGACTTCCACGTGGTGACATGGAGCGCTCCAGAGGTGTAGTGGCCATGCTTCTTTCGTGCTCGGGGAGTGAGGCATTTTTTCTTTCTTTAACATCTTGGTCAAGAACTTTTTGCTACCACAAGTAAGTCGTAAGTACTGTTTTATCATTTGGGTAATAATATAGAAAGTTCATTACATCTATCCAATAAAGAACAGTCTACTATTGTTAGGGAGTGGGAAAAAATTACACGGTAAAGAACGAGGGTTGATTGTTAGGAGATCATTTATGTAGACTGTGAAGTTCTTACGCGTTTCTGAGTGCTGTTGCACAAGCTAGTTCTCTAAAGTAAACCGCATTAGTGGTATCGTGTCCAAATAAAAAAGATGAAAATTTTTAAAAGAGAAGCATTCCTGGATCAGAACCTTTCACGGTATATGTCTGGCTTGCAAACTCAACAGTACTCAACAGTTAGAATACATTGTTCTCCCAGCGATTCACTTGTGCATGAATAATAACAATACTTTTAAGGAAAGCCAACATATACAACCGAATTTACCAATACATAGGAGGATTTTTATTCACCTATGAGCAATAAAGTGAAGGAATGAACTTACTACTCCTGATGCTGCGTTGTAACCATGTCCATAGGTTCTTTTACTCCAACCTCCATCAACGTACACAGTTATCCACGGGACTCCGTCTGGATCTACTTGGTTATTTTGCATCGCAAGTCTTCTTTCTTCTTCCGCAGCGTCCTTCATCTGTGACCACAAGTTATCTTTCCATACCTATAACCACAGAAAAAAGTGGCAATTGTCATTCAAATTTGTGGATGCTGCATTGTGTTGTATAGGCTATTACTGGTGGCCTCGAGTTCAATCGTTATTGGTTAATGAGGACCATAGCTGTGTAAAATGGGAAATACACCACACAAATGTATATACAGGAAAGTGAAAAGTTCAACGAATATTTTAATTGCCTGGGTTTATAAAAAGTACAACATAAGTCAAATTTCCAAGTTTGGTTAAAAAGATCGTGACAGATTAATGGAAATTTATTAAAACATCAAGCAATACGATTTCCAAAAATATTAATACAAACTCTCTCTCTTTATATATATGAATCATCTCGCCACGACAGTAGATAAAAAGGCAACTAAAGTATATTTGCTGATGCCGTGACGAGTTGGGTGTACTAGCTACCTGAAATTGTCCAAGTTCAGAGTAAATGGAGCGAAAACTACACAAAGTGTTTCTCGCATGAACCCTGTGTGTTATATAGATCTATTTACCCACTCATCTGTTAGGAAAAGACCAAAGTTAATTAAAAAAAAAAAACGTTGTATGTTGACGTTGCTCTCCTAGTCACTCAGTTCAGGACCTCCCGAAAACATCAAGTGAGTAAGTGAGCTAACTGGGTGGGACTAGGCTGTGAGGTTTTGCTTCATGTTCTTGGCAAAATCGCATAACCTCTATTAGAACATCTTGGTTCGAACTGGTGACGGCGCCTGCCTGAAATAAGTGTGGAGGGGGCGGGCTACAGGTTCAATGTTTCGAATTCTCTGGGATCTAGCTAATACTGGCTAAGAGGCATTTACTTAATACTTTACTACGATAAAGCAAAAATCTGGGGGTACATGGGAACTGAGATCTGTTTTGGGGGCTTTAGGCCATCATGATGAGCCGTCCATGGTTCCAACTGGATATCCAATGGGATGTACTATTGCTATTTCGGCAAGTCACTGGTGATTGCATAGTACCAAAAAAAAAATAATAATAATAATAATGTGAGAGGAGACCAGCAATAACTGCAAATTTTCGTTTGAGTATAAATAAGCGTTCAGTCTCTTGAACATCTAGTTTCCAACTATTTGTGCAAGTACAAATGTTTCGTGACAGAATCTCAGTGAAAATATAAAACATATAGCGCTGAAGAAGGACTACACACGAATCTGCCAAAATTCTACAGCATAAAGTAATAAATAGAAATTACCAATACTTACCGTTTCCAACTGTTGCTCTGTGTTGTTGAACATCTTCCAGCTCATGCAT
>JAGDQP010039011.1:887-17914 GCA_022664845.1 Lepisma saccharinum | reverse complement strand
AATTGACGTCATATATCCACAAATAATGACGCAACATGCGTCGTTTTAGTAAATCCCAATCGTAGTTGTATCCAATACACCTATTTGAGCAAAGTTCGTGATTGAAGAGTGCTCCTTAGAAAGCATTTCTGTAGTTGCTTTATTAAATTATATTCATTCCTTTACAAGGAAGTTCTTAGGTAGAGAACCTGCCTATGAAGCCTCTTATAAAGGGGGTGCAATAATTTAAAAGAGGGATTATCATACAATCGTTATAGAACATAGAGACACACCTTGGCTACAACATGTTGAAAATGACATTCATGCAAATAATGCATTTCTCCACACGTAATAATAATACAGAACTCGGGTTATCACTACAAACAAAATGTGCACACACTTATATATTCGTCAATCTTTTTTTAAAAATTGGAACGCTCTGTATTAGAGTCTTCCTCAAAATAAACAAGTGAATGAAAACAAAGGAATGGCTGTAATATTATTTTCATTCTTATTGTAGTTATAATTACTTATGCTATTTATTATTCTTAGGTTTATTTAAACAACATTATCTTTCCTAATATAGCTTAACCACACGGTGAGTTTATCAGACATGCCTTTGAGATGATGCAAGATTGTATTTTTATAAACTGTAAAAGAAGGGGAAACATTTTAATAATAATAAAAAAACATGTGACATGTTATTACTAGATACATCAAAGTGATAACATACTATTTTCCTTCACTAGTTTCCTGTTGTCATCCTGGAGATTAATATTTATATCTGTAAGTTTAACTTGAATACGTTTTGATACTAAACGGATTAGTTACTGATAAGGTTGTAGACTACATTGAACCAAAAACAGAGTTACCGTAACAGTTACAACATAATAACGGTCAACTCTGCGCCCGAAAAAAAAACTGGTGCCTGCTTAAGTATCTCAGGAGATCGTCGTATCCTTACGTGTTCACCAATCACATTCCTTCTCTCATTAAAATTAACTTTAGTCTCTATGTCTCATTAGAACATTACACTTCTAGCACCTGTCACAAAAATGTTACATCTGTCAAAAAAAAATTTGCACTTACATGTTTTTGTCTTCTTTTTTTTTCATAAATGTAAAATTTGCTGCCAGGGTATAGAACTATAACCTTATAATGAGACAGAGAAACTAAAGTGAAATTTTAATCAGACGAAGAATATAATTGGTGGGCAGATACAATAGGACTACTTTAAATAGCACTAGCTTCTTTTGTTTCGGAAGTAGTGATGAGTCTCAAATAGACACTAATGGCTTTATAGCAATCCAAGGTTTACAGCTATTTCGTTATTGTCCGTTGAATAATGAAGAGAAAATTAGTGTCCCTGGCTTTAATTCAGGATACCGTTTCGCCATTTGCCCGGTGTGATTAAGAAAATCAACCTCAGTAAGGATGGTTGGTTGATCTTGGTAGTCGGCCCGAGGAGCTAGATTACGTGACAATTTCGCTTCCGTTGGGTGATCTAGTTCGTCAAGTGTAAGTTTAAATGTTGCTAAAATGCTGGTACTTTGTAAATAGGTGTGCACTGTAAATATCCCCCATTTCATCATACTCTTAACAATAACGTGATAGTAAGAGTCCAATGTGATAATGTAGACCTATTATTTATGTAGGTATGCATTACTTATTTTTTAATTAACTTATATCTATGGGCCAGACAAGTTACTATGGCATAAGCCCGCCACATTTCTGAGGGATAACCTCCCTCGGTGAACAACCTTACTAGGAAAGAGACGGGAAAATAGTCCAGGACCTTTGTCTAAGTACGATTTCACCATTTGCTTGGTGAAACAGAGGAAAGCGGTGGAAAATCTCAGTCAGTAGTACTCAAATCTACGTTCCTCCCTAACGCCAAACCGAATTTTGTTATCATAACTACTAGACTAGAGGAACCCGGTAATATGATGATGAATTACACAAATCTGATTGTATGGAAGACCAAAGGGGTAACATGAACTGGTGTATCGTATCAGTTAATCTACAGAATATAAGTCAATTTCGATTGAGGGCTGATTGGATACAAGAATAACATTCGAAAACATGCCAAATTTAAACTGATAAATTTAGTTCTTAATAAATTATTAACGAATTTGTAATTTTGCTTTCTGACGCCAGGACCTAGCTCATATCAATCAGAAGTACAACTGCCTAACAGTAAAATCTGAAATGAACTCATAGTTTGGGTTGTAAAGAGGTTGTTTTGTTAGTATCCGTGAAAATTGTCGTAAATGGGATATTATTCTTTCCCCAATTAGCCATTTAAGTATTAGCTCGAAGTGGTTTTTCTAAAGATAAAATACTAACTAAACTGTCTTTCAGATACGCATCTTGAATTCCACCGATAGAACTCATTCAGAGCCCACCCCGAGTTTTCCACTACATTGCACAATGGCACCTCTACACAGCTAGAAGCTTTTAATATAGATAGGCTAACATCCAAACGCTTTCTCAGAAAACTCTTTTAAAAATAGTCATTGAGCTAACGTCGTGGAATCTTCTCATAGGAAGGGTGCGCATGTGGCTCCTCTTGTTTCTTCTCCTACATTTTTTTTCTAGGCACATCCGTGTTCGTCCTTGACTCAGATTTTTTTTTCACTTTTTTTCAACCGCCTTCTGCTTATATGCATGTTTTTCTATTGTTTACATGTGATCGTGACATACTAGGAGAATTGCCAATGAATGAATTGCTTACCATAAGTAAAGTTCAGTGACCTCACACTATTGCTGAGTTAACCTTTCTTATAGTTTCAGCTGGTTTCCGCATTTTCCTTCTGACAGTCGACCCAATGTGTTTTGAGAGCGGGCAGTAAAGTCTACTAGCAATATTGGATTTTTTTTTTAAAGTTTTATTGGATGTGCAATGTGTTAAAATCTTAGTATCAAGTTGTGGGTTGACCCTTGCTATACTGTAGGCCGTAGAATCCTGGAGGTCTGCGAGATATCTTGTCGGGATTCGCGACCCATATAAAAGTATTTTTACTACCTTTATTACATAATGAAATAAATCAAAAGTAATAGTTTTGTTAACAACAGTATCAATGCTTTCAGACCTTCCTCACTAACTGATTATTTCGCCTGGATATTTAGGTTTTACGTAAACTGTTAATTGGTTTCAAGCGCTTTTAAAATAAAATATTATTAGATTTTTAAAAGTTCCAGTCATTTCTTTTATTAGTATAAAATAGGCCTATATGACGTCGAATAATTAAATCATCCTAGGTACATAGTGTCTTCCGTAGATGGTACCACTCATTGCCTTATAATCAGCAGTACCACTCTATTTCCGGTAGGGATACAAGTGGTTTGCAGTTCACTTAGAACTTTAGGACTCTAGCCGATGCAATTCAATGGCTAATACCATTGGTTCATCTTGAGCAGAATTCTGCGGATCGTAAACGGATAGGTACTGAAGAACACCCATCTTCATAATTATTAATTTTCATTGATTTCAGGAGGTTCTTGATTTGGAAAAGTTTCCGAATCCCACTACATTAGACCACACTAGAAGTTCGGGGTCGTTCAGAGATTACGGAAGCACATTTTTAGTCATGTTAGACCAGCGATTATCAACTTGATGTGCCGTGGCACACCTGTTGAAACGACGCGAATTTTTAAGTGTACCGCAAAACTTCTGAGACTGTGATTTCGCTGGCTAAAGTAATTCAAATAGTCAGTATTACTCAATATCTATTTTGAAAAAACAAAAACAAAAAAGGAATAAGGAAAGCTTAGTGCGCCTAAGACCAAGTCACTAGCCGTTCGTGTCATGTCATATTATGATGGAACCGAGTGAGATATGTTGAGAACCACTGTGTTAGACCCTTCTGTAAACAAAATTGTGCAGATATCCTGTCCCTAATTCCTAGACTCCTAGCAAAAATAAGCAAATCCTGAACCCTCTCTCCTTCCTGGATGCTGACGAAATATTTGAATGTACCCTTTCGAGAATACTGGATAAGAAACAGGTCACTCTCCCTTATTCCTCTTTCGTTCGCAACCTGTGTGCATTCTATACTGTGTCAGTGCGTTCGAGCGCTTAAGTGTTACAGACACATGGACAGTGTTTCATTAGAAGAAGATCGAAACAATTTCGGAAGATTCGCTTTCGTTTTCATATGGGGAGGGGGAGATCTTCTATAAGTCAAGGAAAGATGACCAGGAGAGAGTAATCGAATGCAACATTTTCTGATCGTCAGGAAATAGCTAAGATTGTTCAATCTCTCACAAAACAGTATTCGCGTAACATAATGTTATAAAATGTAATTGAAGAATTATTATTATTATTAAGGATGTGAAGAATTATTATTGTTTATCAGTGCTTTTCTGTATTTCAATTGTTTTTGTTTTCCTTCGGTATAGGCAGTACAATGACATGAACGTATTTTGATTGCGAAGGTAGTCATTGACCCTATACTGAAGGCTAATTATAGCTGAAGTAAACATTCAACAGGCATTGACTGTTGTGGTTTGCCTAGCGTGTGCTTTTAATCTCTTTCTTTCTCTTTCTCCCTCCCCCTTCCCTCTGTGTGTGTGTGTGTGTGTGTGTGTGTCTCTGTCTGTCTGTTTTGTACAAAAAAAAATGTAAGAAGAAAGTTCAATGGCTCAGCGAAAAAGTGGCAAAGCAGAAGGCAAATCGTGTTATTTGTCAAATATCAATTATCATGTTATAATCACCATCATAAAATCAACTACTTTTAATCGTATTATCCCTTCTAATAATTCGTTAACTGCTACTGTTAACTGTTAACCCGAATATTGAACCGAATTTATTTCGGGATATTTAAACAAGGTCAACTCTCTCGAACCGGCGCACCGGCGTACAAATTGTCATTGCTGAGATTAAGTTGAATTCACTTCTTCCTTAATCCTTTGGGAGGCGGGAGGTACTTCTTTTGTTCTTAAGGAGATTTTCTTTTACAATGTAACACTTCTTTTTGAAGACCATTGTACGTATCAGCAAATGATAGGAACACATCGATCTATAAATCGTATTTTCGTCATAAAGCAGAGGTTTCTGAAATATGAAATTTGCTTTGCTATCAGTGTTCATTAGTGGGGAAAAAGTACGAAGAAAAAAAGGAGTTTTTATTAAATGATATTTTCCAATATTTTGCACGCGCGCAAAACGGTTCTCAAAAGGTTAAGCTTAAGAAAAAAGATATTGTAACTCACATACGTGTATAAATAAGATACAGGATTATTTATTGCATAACATAACTTAACTTGTTTGTGTATGTGAATCCGAGGCAGACGGAACGACTAGAAATCAAGTGACCCCAATTGGGTGCAGTGGAAAATCCCAACGCAACTTTCTCATTACGTAGTGGTCGAGTTCAGTGCCTCGCTCCGTTTGCTATATCATCTTTACAGAGAAAATATATTGAATTGTTTATTTGTTAGTAAAGAGCGTCTATAGAACTTACTATTAATCTTTAGCTTTTACGCTGCCATACAGATATATATGACAGCAAAGCAAGGAACCTGTTCGACATTAAAAAAATAATACTACATAATTATTCACTTGATAGCATTAAAGAGAACCCGGAAAACCTTTAAAAAGAATAATCAGTGATGGAGTTTGAGGCAGAAACCTACAGAAAACGCAAATAGGCGCGCTTAACAGAAAGTCTCTTTTATTTTTAATAAAACTGATTCACAAAAATGTGCATTCTTACTTATTTATAAATAAAATAAGATTTAAAAGTGCACACTTCCCTGTTCAGTTTGAGGAGTACTGTCCTAAAATATTGATTATAGTGAGATGATATATATAAAAAAAATCAAATCACGAGTATATGTGTGCGGTTGGGGAAATAAGAAACATTTCTGAAACCTTGGGAATACATAGAAAAAGAGAACATTACTTATAGAAGTATGTCAATTTACAGGTTTCATGTTAGTTAAAATATTCATGATGCGTATTTGGCAGTGACATTGAATATGAGAGTGTGTTGGTTCAAGTGTTGAGAGAAAAAATGTGTCATAGACACACACACACACACACAATACAGTGAGCGAGATAGCAGGAGAGAGAGAGGGGGGGGGGGGAGAGAGTCAAGGGGTACGGCCTTATATATATATATTAAGAAGTATATAATGCACACTTTCTACTATTTTATAAGACAGTACTTCCCTATGTACGAACAACGTAACACATTTAAACGTTCCTTATCTGTTAGATAAGTTTCTCTCCAATGTCACGGGTAAGAAAATGTGCTAGAATTATTTTTTCTGCCTTATCTGTAGCCAAACGTTAGAGAAGAAGAAGTACTGAAGTGATGTGATTAGCTTCCTCTGTTATATACATTTTAATAATATTTAATTACTGAAAAAAAGGTAGTTGTTTTTTTATATCAAACAACTACCTAACCTCCTCTGTCACAAGTTGATAACAAATCTATCTTCGATAAGGTTGACTGGGTTCAATGATCGCTTGTAATTCAAGTCATTTTTTTTTATTTGCATGGTAACATTTGGATAATAGCATATTTGTTATACATTTCTTAGAAATAAATTTGATATAAACGTAAACGTGACATTGCTCCTGGTGTAAGAACATTATCGTGCTCCTAGCCTACATTTTTTTGTGCTCTTAGCGAGCGTACGCAGTGCTGAAGGGCTGAACTTGAATGTATTTTATGGTCTTTAGGCATCTAAGGCCCAGGCCGAGATAGGGTATGGAAAAGAAGTAATAGGTACTATCCCAGCATTTGCCTGGTGTGATTGAGGATAAACCCTGGAGAAATTTAAGTCAGAATGGCCTGAGTTATATTTTTGCACTGCGTTTGAAATATTAAGTTTGAAACATCAGAAAATTACTATTCTCGTAAGTGTTTTGTAAATTTTCAGAGGATTTTCAATGACTATGGTAATTAATCAAATGAATAGAATAAAGAATGCAATATGAACCAATCGGTAATTATCGCAGCAAAACTTGTGATGTTGTGTTTTCTTCCTTGTATTTCATCTTTGGAGATTTTTTTTACGAAACGAAGAAAACACTTAATCGTTCCCGTGTTCTGTGGTGCAGTGGTTAAATTCGTTACTGAGAAGGCACGCAAGTTCGAGACCTGTTGTCGGCTAAACGACTAAAGTTATCTAGAGTTTCTCTTAATTTCACAAAGTGAATGTCTAAAATTACTTAAACTTTCCGGCTTCTTTTTTGTTTCTTTCCACCCTTTCTTACTTTCTTTAATCACTGGGAAATTGAACATAAAGGTCACAAAAAGGCGCAATTGTCTTATAATAAGGGGAATTTTCACTAACAGTGCATTTGCAAACGAAAGTAGTGCAGTGCTCCCTTCACCTTTGATATCAATTGAAGTATTTGGTTCAAGAAGGAACATAGCTCTGTATTTGGACTAATAAAAAAATACTAATTATTTATTTCTAGCGTAAGATAGTGTCCTACGCCTTATTAGGTAGGCCACCCAACCATCAGTTTTGTAACGTGTGTTGCTAATGCTTCAAGGTTATTACCATCAAATGAAAAAATCAAAACATCATCTTTTACTGTAATTGCAAGGAAATTTTGTTTCTTAGCGTACAATACTTAATGATCCAGCTTGTAGCAAATCATAGTTTTAAAAGCGTACTGAAGACTTTTAGAAAAGATGTTCAGGTATCCAATATATCACATAGTTTAGGTACAATATCTCTCGCTGTTAAAATTAAATCTTAAATATTCTTTACGTTCGACGAAGCTGTTTCGTTTACAGTTAGAGCTTGTCATCACCTTTCATAATAATACTGTTGTGTACGAGACAGTCTGTTGACTTCATGTTAAAAACACATAAAAATTTCTATTCAAATAGATTAAGTACAGAAACGTAAAAGACTCCAAACAACTTTTACCTTCAGCCTCGTAAAGATTAAACATTAGTTCAAAAGCACTTGAGTCAAGTGAATAAAAAAGATTAAATATATTTCAAGGATACACATGAAGTGATCTACCATATAATTGAAGGTTATATTCTCCTTGCCATTAACTCTGACATTTTCATTTCCCTAAATTCCATCCTGATTTAAGATTCTTCATATTGAAATTGTGACTAGATAACCCAGTCAATCTGACATTAACGGTTAAGGAAATTGGATGTGTAGATAGTACTGTCGCGGTTAACAAAAGCAATTCCGTTACGTTGAAGTGTCAAGAGCGTGAGTAATTTTTAAAGTTAAGTAAAGGACGTCAAGCAAAACGCTTAATGGAATGGAATGTGTTCAATCTGTTTTTATTGTTTTCTTTCTGTCTCTGCGAGTGTCTTCAGCATGGAAATAAAAACGTGATTAGATTCGTATTCAGATAGAAAAATCAACAAGACAGTCAACGTGAGTTCTTTGGGCACACAATTCATTTTGAAATAGACTAAACATGACATGTTTATAACCTTTTAAGGACATATCTCCAGCTGAATGTGGTCCTGGCTTTCTACACTTATACCAGCATTCTTCTCTTGTGACGGACGGGATGGAAATGGTCTGCACGGGTCGACCAGGCTGGTGCGGGCCTCGGTTTGCAGGACTCTAGATGGAAACCAGGTGAAACCTCCTTCATAATGACCGGTGCTACGAGAAGTCTATTTTACGCCTCCCATATTATTGTTGATCTACTCGCGATCTTCTCTATCTGCTGTCTATTGTTTTTCCAAGTTTCACGCCATTCCACACGTCATTAATTATATTTGAAGAAATTCTTAATGAATGAAATAAATTGTGTTCTAGGTGCTGAATGAATGTGTTTGGCACTGACCATACTTCTTTGCTAAATGGGAGAATCAGAGCACCATACGACTTCTACCATTATTCTACACATCTCGGTCAAATTGGGCTTTGTAGGACATTGAACTGTAATTATGTTTTAAGCGCTTTAACCGTCATTGTAAGCAAATGATGACGATCAAGCATCTAGATTGCTGTCACAATTAACATAACCATGCCCTGTTTTCCATCGTTTCGGAGCTGTATTTTGCTCCAAGTTTTGGTTAACTGGTTATCTCTTTGAAGAGTGTTTACAGTTTATTTCTTGTAAACTAGCCAACGATAATTGACCAATGAAGCGTTAACGCTAACAATTATATCTCTTATCTTCATTCTCTGTCTCTGTCTTGATGTTTAATTTAATTGCAAATATTTAATAACAATACACGTGCGTGCATTGTCACGCGTTTCCAGTTTTCTCTCGAAAAGTTACATCGATTTAAGCCTCATTCTGTGTGGTGTGACGATAATACATGCATGTGATTCAGACAGTTCTTTGAGCTCCAGAGTATTCTTTATAAAGATCTGTACTTGTCCTTTTTAATGCGTTAATTTGGAAGTACTTTCCATGCCGGTTGTGATTCCTTTCCCAGAAAGTCTCATGAACGTATTGCAACACAATTATTAAAGTGATAAATAATAAGGGCTTTGCATCCTCTCTGACCTTCACCTCAGCCTTACCGTCTCTAGACAACGATGTTAAACCATTATTATATTTGTAATGTGATTGACGTCAACGTGTAGGTTGGTGAGACGACCGTCACCCAATATCCTTTAATCATTTTAAAAGCCTACCATTGTATAAAGACATTGAACACGGGATCTCTTTCAACCACCATCGTTATCACCATTCTCCACTAGGAGACAAGTCTTCTCTGTCATATCGATTGTGGACACTGACTGGTTATTTGTTGTTTTGGTGTCAAACGAAGTGCATCTCTGGACTAAGAACTTAGGCCTATGCATGGCCCACAGTGCTAAAGTTTTTATCCGTAAGTAATTTTGTTTGTTGATGATGGTACCTATTCATAGTGAGTGATGACTCAGCATAGGTAATCTAGTGACAAAGGTCGCGGAATGCGTATCGGTCATCGGGATGCGACGTGAGTTCAATTCCCACTGACGCCGACCATCATGACAGATTTCAGCCGTACTTTGAAAACTAAAGGTTACATTGAAAATTAAGGATACTATTTGTCTTTCAAGACACGTACGTATTTGTTACGATAGACACAACGCGATATTTTAACAACCTAGGGGAATTTAATTAAAATGTTTTAGGTGCTTTAATAAATCTGGTATTTATCTTAAAATAAACCTAATACTAAATATATGTAATTCTTTAGTTTTTAGTTACGACCAGGAAACCATAACTATTGTCCCAACTCAAGGAAAACACGTTCTAGGCATCTATTCTTGACAAGATCAATTATTCAGACCAGTTTGTTTAAAGAGTACTGTGTTTCTACACAGTAAAACTGTCTGTGTTAATTTAACACTTGTTGGTTTTCCAGCGTGA
Source organism: Lepisma saccharinum (assembly GCA_022664845.1). Lineage (NCBI taxonomy): Eukaryota > Metazoa > Arthropoda > Insecta > Zygentoma > Lepismatidae > Lepisma > Lepisma saccharinum. The sequence goes on along the minus strand of JAGDQP010039011.1, from coordinate 7,617 downwards.
CTACCGCATTAATGTGTTAAATCAACACAACACACCGTGTTGATTTGGGTACTAGCAGCAAGAAAAAAAATTACGGCTGCAGCGAGATTTGAACATGGGTTGCTGAGTTCTTACCGTGTGGCAGAAAACACACTAGATTCAAACAGTATAGGGATAAAAAATATGTTGCTGAACACCAAACACAAACAAAGTTACTCACACGACTTATGTCATTATTTAATCATTCTTCCCTTTGTCAATTAAGGATCAGAATTCCCATTCATTGAGAGTATGTTCCATTTCTATGAAAACAAGAGATCAAGATGGCGGCAGGCATATACTTGATGTCTAATCAACAACGCGTGTTGTGTTGACTTAACACAACAAAGTGGTAGTCACTGTCAGACAACGAAAAGTGTTGAATTTAGACAGGCATTTTTTTTACTGTGCATGTGCAATTTTTGTGTTTGTGCCTAGTTTAGTATATTCAGCAAGTTCTTTAAAGTAAGTTTTACTGGGTTTACATTTTTATAAATTGAACGGTAATATAAAATAATATTTTTAACTGTGTTCCCATTTATATGCGTTATTAAGATAGACACGAAGTTCCTTATATGAGCTTAATGACACTTTAATTGACTATTTTATATCTGCTCGGAGAAACCAAAAGCATTTATTGCATCTGTTTACCTCCCATTTACTTTCTTATTAATTTCAAAATGGCTCCTCGTATCTACCGACATGAAGTTTTGGATTTTTATTCCGAAGCGTTGTGATGTGGTGTACGAATTTGTTTTACAAATATGTGTCCAAATGGGATTCTCTGAATACGTTATAAGACTTATAACTGTGACATGGCATTTCAGGGTGGCAAGGAATTGATCAACGACGACCCCGAACATACTTTTTTACTTCTGATTCTGTTGAGTAAGAAAAGTCTGTTGGTTCTAGGACATTCAATTTGAGTACTTTATGCTTGAGAGATCAATGGATTCATTAAATCATTCATTTATTCTTTCATTCATCCATCCATCCATCCATTCAGTCATTCCTTAATTCACTTATACACCAATTTACGTCACTATGCATGTCATTCAAGGAAGGTCGTAATTAAAAAAAAAGAAGGATTTGTTGCATAATTGCTCACAAATGTCCAGAATGAACTAAAGGAAGTCTACTGAAGTGTGATATAACTCCAAAATTTAAGCCCTTCAGATCCTGTCTCAAGGGGATTTAAGTCCAAGATTTACGAAAGTGAGGTCAAAGATCTAATGTTGTTACCACAAAGTAAAGATCTAATACGAAATTGCTTTGTGGTCTTCATTGTATCAGTGTAGCAACAGACATCACAGTCAACATGTTGCAGTCTGTGTTTCGCACTTTCACTGAACTATACAGCTAGTTTTGACATGGTGGGGGGTTATGTGAGAGTTACTTTAGATATTGGAGATACATCAGACTTCAGTAGATTTTTGTAAGTCTATGTGTGTGAATTACAGAATAAATGTTTTTTTTAAAAAAAAAACTTCACACGGCCCACTGTTTAGATAGTGTGAACAGATAGTTATTTACATACATAGTTATTTATGATAATTCAGTTCATACTATCAGGAAATAATACATACTTAACAACAAACATTATACGTATAATTTTAAAAAAATCAATCACAAGCTCCATTAGTGAACAAAATTTGATTATTTCCTGGCTTGTTTCCCTGATTAAATCAAAATGGTTGCACCTTTAAGACTTTTCAAAATAAGATATATAATGTATGATCTATATATCCACTTATCTCAGATGTTAGTCTGGATGTTGAATTGTCTTTCAAAATAACTTTTCAATAGCTCACTTTTATCGAAATAAAGTAAAGAATTAAAGCGAGGTCTTTGTGACTTACTATATATCTGACTTTGGTAATATTATTTTTGAGACAAAATCTCTTATTAGATATATTATAACAAAATGAAATATGAACCCTTAAGTTGGAATATGTCGGGCAAATGTATACGCCAATGTTGGAGATGATTGAATGAAACTATTTTCATATATAGAATGTGGACATTAAGATAAATTATGACAGAATTCAAGTTTGAGATAAATATGTCAGGTTTCTAGTTACTACTTTAGAACGTGATAGATTAATACCTGATCTAGTTTTTCTATATAAGTTACTAGGACATGGACGTATCTAGAAATTAGTTTCGGAAGGGGGTTCAAAGTATTTGGAAAGAGTCCATTGTTTTTAACATACATAAAATATAAGTAATTGCTCTCAAAATTATACTAATTCGGATAAATCTGAATCTCGGAGAGTATCCGGACCTCCTGGACGCGCCCCCTAAATATGTCACTGCTAGATGGTACTATCGATAGTACATGTCTTTTGTCAGAATTTAAGATTCAAATACTATCGAACAAAAGTAACGTGTGCTAAAAATCAATTCATGCAGTGAATTACATCTAGGGGGTGATTACTGAAGGGGTTGATTACTGGGAGACTGTTATGCTTCTAAACTTTCGATGATATATTTGGAATGACATTGAGAAAGAAATGATACCTGATTTCTTATTGTAACGATTGTATTGATAAAGTGGTTATACCAGTATATTAACACTTTTTAATGGGATGTTGCCTGTTGAGCTAATAAAAAGGATTTGAAAGTGGTTCGAATTTCGAATTTCTAGAAAAAGAAAAAAAAAATGCATAGAAAATGTTAATATAAAATCTTGTTTGTAGTACTTTTATCAACGATTTTTATTTACGGTAGTTATAATGTTGAAAGAGCATGTCGGTTTATACGAGAAGTCAAAACGGTTATCTTGTAAACAGAGAAAATAACTTTATGTCTTTGTAACATCCGAGTTCCAACATCCGACTGTTTGTGTAAAGTCACATGTAGGAAGAAGAAGCGTCATCAGTGTCAAGGTGAACCAGGGCTCTATCACGTGATTTGTCCATATGTGACCTTTATGGAACACTAAAAGTCATAACAAAAGAGAAACAAACAAAGTTTGAAGTAGAGGAAGAAAAGATTTCGTTATTTGCATTACTTCAAGGTTAAGGATTTTTTCTTCTCTTTAAAATACAAAAGTTAACAAATAGGTTCAATAATATAATTCCTTTCATTTCTCTGAATTTCTTTAAGGTAACAGGGATCACTTATTCCTGACTGCGTGTGGAGTTTGATTTGGTTAGATCTATGTATTTATTTAAGTAGTACCTTTGCCAACGAATCAAATACAAATACAGATTATTTACATAAATCAAAACTGCTTACAATTTAAAATAAAGATGTGGGTACGAAGAAAAGGTGTTATATATTACACGTTAATATCTAGGACACCATTTAAATATTGTCATACAAAACAAACAAGCAAAAAAGGCAAAATGCAGGAAATAGTATAACAATTCAAAATTATTCACAAAATAATTAAGGTTATGTAATAAGTTAATTAGAAAATGTAAAATAAGATAAAACTGTTAACGTACTATTCTTATAGAATAAGCATCAAGCAGTGAGCACGAAGAACTCCCAATATATACGAGGTTCTCACGAATTATTAAAGTGATGAATAATGAAATGGTGTTAATGAATAGTAAAATAAATACAATCTTAAAATCCTTGATTATACTACAAAAGAATGGAAATATTGGTCTTACGTAATCAGATTGCTCATAACTGTTTTATTACTATTTAGAATCAGCTACCCACAAATTATATGTTTTACTTCATATTATATAGTGTACTTTATATTATAGTAGTTGGCCTATGTTTGAAATATTGTTTAGTTTGTAATAAATTTATTCTTTCAACATGTAGGACAGTACTAAACTGCAGTATACATATAAATCACTACGTTTCCAGTTTAACCGAATCACCCTTGGTTCCATCAAATTCGGTTAAACGAGACGTTAGTGTATTATTTTGGTATTAATAATTCAATCATCTCAACAAGATTTATCATCTATCAGTCAACTATAATCGGTTATGTTTTCAATTCAATGTTATCATCATTATATTTATGATATGTTGTCTTGTCGGTTTTTTAAGTGTACCGTATTTAATAACATTTTGCCCTTTGGATTTTCGCAACATAACGACTATGATAACCTTTGATGAAACTTTCAAGTAATTTAAACACGTCATGGAAAGTAAGAGATCTTGTTTTTTCAAGTGTCTCCTAATCAGACTTTTTTTTAGATGAAAAGAGGTAATGCGAAACTACAGAAAATAGAGAAAAAACTGAAACTTTCTTGGAAAAAAATATTACGTTGAATCTCTCTACATTTTGAGTGTTTTATTTTTAATTAGTAGAAAGAAAGGAAGAAAGAAAGAGAGTGAGAGGGGTAAATAAGATAGTTCGTTTGATGTTAAATGTCTCTTTCCATTCAAATGCATTCAGTGACGCTTACTTTTAACTTCTTTAGAGAATGGCTTCTTCAAAACCAAATATCCTTTTATGGCCGTGGTGCGTACATGATATCTGTAAAACCGTACAGAAAATCGACTTTACTGGAGAAATTATAAAGAATCTATGAGTTGTTAGCTGTTAGGACAGAATGTTACTGAAAATGTTGTGCTAGTAAATACAAATAAATTGTCATCGAGTAATTGAATAGGTGAAATAAGAACAGGAAATAGTCCATATTTTGGTCAAATTGAGTTGAAATAACCATTTCGTTCGTCGCAAAAGATAGAAAAAAGAAAGGAAGGGCAATAACTTGGTGATGTACCTTTGATTAAGTCCAAAAACCAAAACATTTCTTCTTCGTAACGAAAAAGCATTTCTAATGGTATTATATCGCCTTAGTGCGAAGCTTTACAAAGCAATGGTATTATAAATGCTTTTAGCTTTTACATTCCCATTTATCTTACATTGTTTTGGAATTATTTTAATAACAGTTATATAATATACCTACTCTTCTTGTTTGCTATTTGAAAATATGTCTGTTTGTGAATATCATTGTAAATTCAGAACATAACACAGTATTTCATAATATTTCAGTATTTCACAGTATTTTGTACTATTAATTTATTGTATATTATGTGCGCAAAAACTCATTCATTAATAACTGTTTTTCACTGCACGAATAGAAAGAAGCTTTAGACGAATTTTACACGTTCGTGTAATTTTATTGCAATATATCCATAGTATATATCCATATATATATATATATATGTAGAATACAAGCTAAAGCTACAAATATGTAACACAAAAGTATTAAGTATTAGACCTATACTTAGGTCTAAGATATAAATATATTTCTTGTTTTTCGGCTTGCCTAAAACTTGCTGTTATGGAAGTTCATGATATCAAATACTTATGATCAGTACAGGATTGCATTTACATTTTTAGAAACCCTATAATTCCAGCATAATGCTCTGATCAACAGGGGTTGTGTTGTTCGAATTGACATTTAGAAAGCTCGCGCTGGAAGGCCTAATTGAATAGCTGAGGTGAACAATGTTGTAACTAACAAAAGGCAATCGAAGGCAATCGGCCATATTGTATGTTCTTAGCTTACATTGTATTTTTCTTTTCTTTTGTGCAGAAATAATGGACTCTTATACATGCAGACACACGCCGCATGATTTACACATGTGCTTTTTATCTTTATTATAAGCTTACATCAATGTGGAAGATGATTTTCACCTTCACTATTTTTTCCTCCAAATAGTTAAATTATTTTGTTTTAAGAAGAGAGATAACATCATCACATGCAACTTGATAAAGAACTTTTATTGCAGTCGTAGCAATTTTCGTGACTCTTACAATGTAATAAACGTTACTAATTAATCTCCAATGAAAGATGGTTATTTATCCTTTTTTTATTGCCATGCATATTCTTACTTACGAGTGAATTATGGTGAACCGTGAAAGATACATGTATTTTAAAATTTAGTCAACTAAAACCATCAGTCTCTTGTTGTTTTTTAAAATAGTAATATCATGTAAGTTGCTTCTTTTATCAAGTTCATACACGAATAATAATATATAATATTGATCAGGGAATCCAGGGATTCAGGAATATATAATATTGTTTTGAACTCTTACTTGGTCTCGCTCAGTCACACCAAGCGGATCATGAAATGGTATCGGGGAATTAGACTAGAGTCGCCGTAGGTTTAAAATGTTGAAAAATTCAATGTTAAAGTTTCAGAATTTTAATAATGCAATTTTATTAGTTGAAATCGGAATCACGGAGGAAATGGGAGATTTGTCCAAATTTTTTAAATGGATTCATGTATAATGTTACACAATCATAATCCACTTACATTGTGGTAAATAGTAAACTGAACGGGCATCAATGATCTAAAATTCGTCACGATTCAGAGAGTTCTAAATCTCGTCAGGTTCCTTAGAGAATATTTTAAGAAAAATTGAAAGGGCAGGAGTAGCTACCAAGACCCTATTCTAGAAACCTTGGTAAACTTAATAAAAAACTCTAAACAATTATCAGTCAAAAGAAAGTGATACAGTCTTTATCAGTAAAAGTAATATGATTGGGAAATTATTTTCTGTCTAAGTTAGTCTTTCCACAATAATATCCGCTATTATCACTTCTAAAAGTTGCTATAAAACCAAATAATTCTTGTCAGTACAGATCATAATTACCTGCGAAATGAGAATACCTGGTATAACATTACAGCTCTCCCTCTCCTATAACGCTACGAGAAATTGACGCTAATATTCTAAAAGCATCTACAATAGCAATTGTGTAGTTGATACAACAATAGGTAGATGAAT
>JAGDQP010039010.1:4206-17915 GCA_022664845.1 Lepisma saccharinum | reverse complement strand
GATGGGTGTCCCGGAAATATTTGATCGGTGTCCTGGAGATATTTCATCGGTGTCCTTAGATATATGATCGGTATCTTTGAAATATTTGACAGGTGTCCTAAAGATACTTTATAGGTGTCCTAAAGATATATGATAGGTGTCCTGGAGATATTTGATCTGTCTCCTGGAGATATTTGATCGGTGTCCTTGAGATATTTCATGGGTTTCCTGGAAATATTTCATCGGTGTCCTTTAGATATTTGATCGGTATCTTGGAAATATTTGACAGGTGTCCTAAAGATACTTTATAGGTGTCCTAAAGATATTTGATAGCTGTCCTGGAGATATTTTATCCGTGTCCTGGAGATATTTGATCGGTGTCCTTGAGATTTTTTTTAGCTGTCCTGAAAGATATTTGAAGGGTGTCGTTGAGATATCTGATGGCTGTCCTGGAGATTTTCATTGAGTGTCCTGGAGATATTTGATCGATGTCCGTGAGATATTTGATCGGCGTCTTGCAAATTTTTCAACGGTGTCCTGGTGATATTTGATGGGTGTCTTGGAAATATGTGTTCGGTGTCTTTGAGATATTTGATCGGTGGCCAGGATTTATTTGAACGGTGTCCTGGAGATATTTGACGAGGTCCTGGAAATCTTTGATGGGTGTCGTTTAGATATTTTTGATCGATGTCTTGGAGATATTTGACAGGTGTCCTAAAGATATTTGATAGGTGTCCTGAAGATATTTAATGGGTTGTAATGGAGATATTTGATGGGCGTCCTGGAGATATTTGATCCTTGTCCTGGAGATATTTGATGGGTGTCCATTAAATATTGGATTAGTGTCCTGGAGATACTTGAAGGTTTTCCTGGAGATATTTGATCATTCTCATTAAGATATTTGATGGTGGTCCTGGAGATATTTTTTGGGTGTCCTGGAGATATTTATTGGGAGTCCTGGAAGTATTTGATGGGTGTCCTGGAGATATTTGATTGGTTTCCTGGAGATATTTGATCCGTGTCCAGCGATATTTGATGGGTGTCCTGGAGATATTTGATGTGTGTCCTGGAGATATTTAATTGGTGTCCTGGAGATATCCGATAGGTGTCCTGGAGATATTTCATCGGTGTCCTTTAGATATTTGATCGGTATCTTGGAAATATTTGATAGGTGTTCTAAAGATATTTAAGGTGTCCTAAAGATATTTGATAGGTTTCCTGGAGATATTTTATTGGTGTCCTGGAGATATTTGATCGGTGTGCTGGAGATATTTGATGGGTGTTCTGGAGATTTTTGATGGGTGTCCTGGAGATATTTGTTAGGTGTCCTGGAGATATTTGGAGGGTGTCCTTGAGATATCTGAATGCTGTCCTAGAGATAATTAATGGGTGTCCTGGAGATATCTCATACGCTTCTTCGAAATATTTGATATGTGTCCAAGAGATATTTGATAGGTGTATTGGAGATATTTGATGGGTGTCCTTTAGATATTTGATGGGTGTAATGGAGATTTTTCATCGGTGTCCTGGTGATATTTGATGGATGTCTTGCAAATATGTGTTCGGTGTCTTGGAGATATTTGATCGGTGGCAGGGAACATTTGAACGGTGTCCTGGATATATTTGAACGGTGTCCTGGAGATCTTTGATCGGTATCCTGGAGATATTTGATCGTGGTCGTGGAGATATTTGATCTGTGTCCTGGAGATATTTGATCGGTGTCCTTTAGATATTTGATCCGTGTCTTGGAGTTATTTGACAGGTGTCGTGGAGATATTTGATTTGTGTCCTGGAAATATTTGATGGGTGTCCTGGAAATATTTGATGGATAGCCTGGAGATATTTTGTCGGTGTCCTGGAGATATTTGATCTGTGTCCTGCAGATATTTGATCGGTGTATTGGAGATATTTGATGGGTGTCCATGAAATATTTGATTAGTTTCCTGGAGATACTTGAAGGTTGTCCTGGAGATATTTGATCATTCTCATTAAGATATTTGATCGGTTTCCTTCAGATATTTTTTGGGTGTCCTGGAGATATTTATTTGGTGTCCTGGAGATATTTGATGGGTGTGCTTTAGATATTTGATTGGTGTCCTGGAGATATTTGATCGGTGTCCTGGCGATATTGCATGGGTGTGCTGGAGATATTTGATGTATGTCCTGGAGATATTTAATTGGTCTCCTGGGTATATTTTATGGGTGTCCTTGATATATATGATGGGTGTCCTGGAGATATTTGATGGGTGTTATTTAGATAATTGATGGGTGTCCTATAGATATTTGTTGGGTGTTCTGGAAATATATGATCTGTGTCCTGGAGATATTTGATCGGTGTCTTGGAGATATTTGATTGGTGTCTTGGAGATATTTGATGGGTGTCTTATAGATATTTGGTTGGTGTCCTGGAGATATTTGATGTGTTTCCTGGAGATATTGGATAGGTGTCCTATAGATATTTGATCGTTGGCCTGGAAACATTTGAACTGTTTCCTCGAGATAGTTGATGGGTGTCCTAGAGATATTTGTTGGGTGTCCTGGAAATATTTGATGTGTGCATTGGAGATATTTTATGGGTGCCCGGGATATATAATAGGTGTCTTGGAGATATTTGATGGGTGTCCTGGAGATATTCGATGGATGTCTTTTAAATATTTGATGGGTGCCCTGGAGATATTTCATAGGTGTTCTGGAGATATTTGATCGGTGTCTTGGAGATATTTGATGGGTGTCCTAGAGATATTTGATAGATTTCCTGGAGATATTTAATGGGTGTATTTAGTATATATGATGGGTTTCCCTGACAAATCAGCTGGGTTTTTTTGACAAATCTGATGGGTTTCCTTGATATATATGACGGGTTTCCTTGACATCTATGATAAATTTCCTTGACATGTATGATTGGTATCCTTGACATGTATGATGGGTTTCCTTGTTATAAATGATGGGTTTCCGTGACATGTATGATGGGTCTCCATGACATATTTGATATTTATTCTTGCGATATTTTATATTTAGTGTTGAGATATTTCATATTTATTCTTGAGATATTACATACTTATTCTTAGGATATTTCATATTCATTTATTGAGATATTTGATAGGTTTCCTTGAGATATTTCATAGGTTTCCTTGATATATTTCATAGGTTTCCTTGAGTTTTTTCATAGGTTTCGTTGATATATTTTATAGGTTTCCTTGAGATGTATGAAAGGTTTCCTTGAGGTACTTGATACGTATTACTGAGATATTTGGTATGTATCTCTGAGATGTTTGATAGGTTTCCTGGAGATATTTGATTGGTTTCCTTGAGATATTTCATAGTTTTCCATGATATATTCCATATGTTTGCTGGAGATATTTCATAGGTTTCCTGGAGATATTTGGAGGGTTTCCTGAAGAAATTTGATGGAATTCTTGGAGATATCTGATGGGTTTCTTGGAGATATGTGGTGGTTTTCGTAGAGATATTTTATCTGTTTCCTGGAGATGTATGACGGGTTTCTTCTACATGTATGGTGGGTTTCCTTGACATGCATGATGGATTTCCTTGACATTTATGACGGTTTTCCTCGAAATGTATGATGGGTTTCCTTTAGATATTTCATGGGTTTCCTGGAGATATGTGATGGGTTTCCTGGAGATGTGTGTAGAGTCTCCTGGAAATATTCCATGGGTTTCCTCGACATATGTGAAGGGTTTTCCTGACATATACGATGGGTTCCTTTGACATGTATGATGAGATTCCTTGACATGTATAATGGGTTTCCTTGATATGTATGATGGGTTTCCTTGATATATATGATGGGTCTCCTTGACATAGTTTATGGGTTTCCTTAACATGTGTGATGGGTTTCCTTGACTTATATGATGGTTTTCCTTGACTTATAGGATGGGCTTTCCTTAGATATGTCATAAATTTCCTTGAGATATTTCGTATACTTCGTTGAGATATTTTATAGTTTTCCTTGAGATATTTCATAAATTTCCTTGAGATATTTCATAGGTAATCTTGTGATATTTCATAGGTTTGGTTGAGATATTTCATAGATTTCCTTGAGATATTTCATGTTTCCTTGATATATTTGATAGGTTTCCTGCAGATATGTGATTGCTTTCTTCTAGATATGTGATGGGTTTCCTGGAGATATGTGATAGGTTTCCTGGAGACGTGACGGCTTTCCTGGAAATATGATGGGTTTCCAGGAGATATGTGGAGGGTTTCTTTGACATATAGGATGGGTTTTGCTTGACATATATGATGGGTTTCCTAGACTTATACGATGGGTTTCCTTGACATATATGATGGGTTTCCTTGACTCATATGACGTGTTTGCTTGACATGTATGATGTGTTTCCTTGACATGTATGGTAGGTTTCCTTGATTTTTATCATGGGTCTCCTTGATATGTATGGTGGGTTTCCTTTAGATATTTCATAGATTTCCTTTACATATTTCATAGTTCTCCTCGAGATATGTGATGGGTTTCCTGGAGATGTGATGTGTTTCCTGGAGATATGTGATGGGTTTTCTGGAGATGTGATGGGTTTCCTGGAGATATTTGATGGGTTTCCTGGAGATATGTGATGGGTTTCCAGGAGATATGTAGTGGGTTTCCTGGAGATGATTGATAGGTTTCCTCGAGATATTTGATGTTTTTCCTTGACATATATGACGGGTTTCCTCCACATATTTTAAGTTTTTGATTGACATATATGATGGTTTTCCTTCACATATACCATCGGTTTCCTTGACATGTATAACGGGTTTCCTTGACATGCATGAAGGCTTTCCTTGACACGTATGATGGTTTTCCTTGACATATATGATGGGCTTTGCTTTACATGTATGATACGTTTCCTTGAAATGTATGATGTGCTTCCTTGATATTGTTGATAGGTTTCCTTGACATATATAATGGGTCTCCTCGACATATTTCATTTTTATAGTTGAGATATTTTATATTTATTCTTGAGATATTTCATTATCTTGAGTTATTTCATAATTTATAGGTATTTCATATTTATACCTTAGATATGTTATATTTATTCTTGAGATATTTTGCATTTATTCTTCAGATATTTCATGATTTTTCTTGAGATATTTCATATTTATTCTTGAGATATTTCATAGGTTTCGTTGATATATTTGATAGGTATCCTTCAGATATTTCATAGTTTTCCTTGACATATTTCGTAAGTTTGCTGGAGATATGTGATGGGTTTCCTGGAGATGTGATTTTTTTTCCTGGAGATGTGATTTGTTTCCGTGAGATATGTGGAGGGTTTCCTTGATATATGGTGGGTTTCCTTGAAATATATGGTGGGTTTTGCTTGACATATATGATGGGTTTAGTAAACATATACGATAGGTTTCCTTGACATGTATGATGGGTTTCCCTGACATTTATGATGTGTTTTTTTATATGTTTGATAGGTCTCCTTGAGATATTTGACATGTATTATTGAGATATTTGATATTTATCAGTGAGATATTTGATCTGTTTCCTATAGAAATTTTTTAGGTTTCCTTGACATATATGACGGGTTTCCTTGACATATATGATGGGTTGCGTTGACATGTATCATGGGTTTCTTCGACATGTATGATGGGTTTTCTTGAGGTATTTGATAGGTCTCCTTGACATATAAGATGGTTTTCCTTTACATGTAGGATAGTTTTCCTTGATATATATGACGGTTTCTTCGATATATACGATGGGTTTTGCTTTACATATATGATGTGTTTCCTTGACATGTATGATGCTTTCCCTGGAGATAGTTGATGGGTTTTCTTCACATATATTATGGGTCTCCTTGACAAATTTCATATTTATTCTTGAAATATTTTATATTTATTCTTGAGATATTTCATATTTATTCTTGAGATATTTCATATTTTTCCTTAAGATATGTGATAGGTTTCCTTAAGATGTGTGATATGTTTCCTGAGGATATGTGATGGGTTTCCTGGAGATATGTTATGGGTTTCTTGGAGATATGTGATGGGTGTCCTGGAGATATGTGGTGGGTTTTCTGGAGATATTTAATCTGTCTAATGGAGATATTTAATCTGTTTCCCGGAGATATTTGATCTGTTTCCTGGAGATATTTGATGGGTTACCTTGACATATATGACGGATTACCTTGACATATATGTAGGGTTTCCTTGACACATATGACGGGTTTCTTTGACATGTATGGTGGGATTCCCTGGCATGTATGATAGGTTTCCTTGACGGAGTTTCCTCCATATGTATGATGGGTTTCCGTTAGATATTTCATAGGTTTCCTTGACATATTTCATAGGTTTCATGGAGATATGTGATGGGTGTATTGAAGATGTGTGATGGGTTTCCAGGAGAGTTGTGGAGAGTTACCTGAAGATATTTGATGGGTTTCCTGGAGATATTTGATTCGTTTCCTTGATATATATGACGGGTTTAATTGACATATATGATGGGTTTTGCTTTATGTATATGATTCGTTTCCTTGACATGTATGATGCGTTTCCTTGATATAGTTCATGGGTTTTCTTGACATATATGATGGTTCTCCTTGACATATTTCATATTTATAGTTGAAATAATTTAATTTATTCTCGAGATATTTCATAATGTTGAGATATTTCATAATCTTAAGATATAACATAATTTTTGAGTATTTCATATTTATTCTTGAGATACTTTATATTTATTCTTGAGATATTTTAAATTTACTCTTGAGATATTTCATACTTATTCTTGAAATATTTAGTATTAATTCTTCAGATATTTCATATTTATTTAAGGAGATATTTCATATTTATTTGTTAAGATTTTTGATGTTTCCGTGAGATATTTGATAGATTTCTTTGATATATTTCATAGTTTTCTTTGAGATATTTAATAGGTTTTGTTGAGATATTTCATAGGTTTCCTTGAGATATTTCATATTTTTGCTTTAGGTATTTCATAGGTTTCCTTGAAGTATTTCATAGGTTTCCTTGAGATATTTTATAGGTTTCTTTGAGATATTTCATAGGCATCCTTGAGATATTTCATAGGTTTGCTTGAGTTATTTCATAATTTTGCTTGAGATATTTCATAGGTTTCCTGGAGATATGTGTATAGTTTCCTGTAGATATGAGAGATGTTTCCTGGAGATATGTGATAGGTTTCCTGGAAATATTTGATCTGTTTCCACAAGACATTTGATCTGTTTCCTATAGATATTTAAGGGTTCCTTGACATATATGATGGGTTTCCTTGATATGTATGATAGGTTTCTTTGTTATGATTGATGGGTTTCCTTGATATGTATAATGGGTTTCTTTGAGATATTTGTTAGTTTTCCTTGATATATATGATCGGTTTCCTTGACATGTACGATGTGTTTCGTTGACACTTATGATTCTTTTCGATTGACATGTATGATGGGTTTCTTTGACATAGTTGAAAGATTTCCTTGAGATATTTTATATGTATCCTTGAGATATTTAATATTTTTCCTTGAGATATGTGATGGGTCTAATTAACATATTTCATATTTATAGTTGAGATATTTTATATTTGTTTCTTAGATATTTCATAACCTTGAGATATTACATAATTTTTAGGTAGTTCATATTTATACTTGAGATACTTTATATTTATTCTTGAGATATTTTGCATTTATTCTTGAGATATTTCATATTTATTCTTGAGATATTTCATATTTATTCTTGAAATATTTCATATTTATTTATTGATATACTTTATATTTATTTATTGAGATATTTGATATGTTTGCACGAGATATTTCATAGGTTTCTTTGAGATATTTAATAGGATTCGTTTAGACATTTTATAGTTTTACTTGAGATATTTCATATGTTTCCTTGAGATATTTCATAGGTTTTTTTTAGATATTTTATAGGTTTCCTTGGTATATTTGATAGGTTTCCTTGACATAATTCATAGGTTTGCTGGAGATGTGATGGGTTTCTTGCAGATGTGATTGGTTTCCTGGAGATGTGATTGGTTCCTAGACATATATGACGGGATTTCTTGACATGTATGATGGGTTTCTTTGACATATATGACGGGATTTCTTGACATGTATGATGGGTTTTCCTGACATGTATGATGGGTTTCATTGACATAGTTGATGGGTTTCATTGACATAGTTGATGGGTTTCCTTGACATGTATTATGGTTTTCCTTGATATGTATGATGGGTTTCCTTGACATAATTGATGGGTTTCTTTGACTTATATGATGGGTTTCCATGACTTATATGGATTGCTTGAGATATTGCATAGGTTTCCCGGAGATATCGGATTGGTTTCCTGGAGATATGTTATGGCTTTCGTAAAGATATGTTTAGGGTTTCCTGGATATATGTTTAGTGTTACCTGGAGATATTTGATCTGTTTCCTGGAGATATTTGATCTGTTTCCTAGAGATATTTGATGGGTTTCCTTGACATATGTGACGGGTTTCCTTGACATATATGGTGGGTTTAGTTGACATATATGATTCGTTTAATTGACATGTATTTTGGATTTCTTTGACATATATGTTTGGTTTCCTTGACATGTATGATGGGTTTCCTTGACATGTATGATGGGTTTCCTTGAGATATTAGATAGGTACTTGACATGCATGATGGGTTCCCTTGACATATATGATGGTTTTCCTTGACACGTATGATTTTTTCCTTGACATGTATGATGGGTTTCCTTGACATGTACGATGGGTTCCCTTAATATGTATGATGGGTTTCCTTTAGATATTTCATAAGTTTCCTTGACATATTTCATAGGTTTGCTGGAGATATGTGATGGGTTTACTGGAGATATATCCTGGAGATATGTGATGCGTTTCCTGGTTGTTAAGACTTCAATATCGATCGTTAAGACTATAATATCGGTTGTTAAGTCTTCCATATCGGTTGTTAAGACTACAATATAGATTGTTCAGACTACCTGATCGGTTGTTAAGACTATAATATAGATTGTTGAGGCTACATATAGATTGATAAGACTACATTATCGATAGTTAAGACTATAATATCGGTTGTTAAGACTATAATATAGATTGTTAAGGCTACAATATAGATTGATAAGACTACATTATCGATAGTTAAGACTATAATATCGGTTGTTAAGTCTTCCATATCGGTTGTTAAGACTACAGTATCGATTGTTAAGACTACAATATCGATTGTTAAGACTACAGTATCGATAGTTAAGACTAGAATGTCGATTGTTAAGGCTACAATATAGATTGTTAAGACTACTTTATAGATCGTTAAGACTAGAACATAGAATGTTAAGACTACAATATAGATTGTTAAGACCACAATATATATTGTTAAGACTACAATATAGATTGTTAAGACTACCATATCGGTTGTTAAGACTGCAATATAAATTGTTAGGACTACCATATCTGTTGTTAGGACTATAATATAGGTTGTTAAAGCTACAATATAGATTGATAAGATTACATTATCGATACTTAAGACTATAATATCGGTAATTAAGTCTACCATATCGGTTGCTTAGACTACAATATAGATTATTAAGACTACAATATTGTTTGTTAACTGCATTATCGATAGTTAAGACTACAATATAAATTGTTAAGAGTACCATATCAGCTATTCGGACTACCATATAGGATGTTAAGACTACCATATCGATTGTTAAGACCAAAATATAGATGATTAAGACTACAATATAGATTGCTAAGACTACCATATCGGTTTCAATACTACCATATCGATTGTTAAGACTACCATATCGATTGTTAAGACTACAATATTGATTGTTAAGGCTACAATATAGATTGTTAATACTACAATATAGATCGTTAAGACTACAATATAGATTGTTAAGACTACAATATACATTGGTAAGACTACAATAAAGATTGTTGACACTACGATATCGATTGTTAAGACTGTCTATCGATTGTTAAGACTACATTATCGATAGTTCAGACTACAATATCGGTTGTTAAGAGTACCATATCGGTTTTTAATAGTACAATATCGATTGTTAGGACTACCATATCGATTGGCAAGACTACCATATCGATTTTTAAACTACCATATCGGTTTGTAAGACTACCATATCGATAGTTAAGACTACAATATTGATTGTTAAGGCTACAATATAGATTGTTAAGACTATAATATAGATCGTTAAGACTACAATATAGATTGTTAAGACTACAATATAAATTGTTAAGAATACAATATAGATTTTTAAAACTACCATTTCGGTTTTTAAGACTACAATATGTTTTGCTAAGGCTACAATATTGAATGTTAAGACTACATTATCGATATTTTAGACTACAATATCGGTTGTTGAGATTACCGTGTCCGTTGTTATGACTACCATATCGATTATTAAGACTAGCACATCGGTTGTTAAGACTACAATATAGATTGTTAAGGCTAAAATATAGATTGTTAAGACTACAATATAGATTGTTAAGACTAATATATTTAATTTAATTTCCTTTATTTCAGCAGGCGAGATTCAGCTAATAGTTGTTCTTCCACCTAATCCTTGTCAGATCATACAAATGAAAATACACAAACAATAATTGAGAAAAAAGAACAACACACAAATACATAATAATAATAAATAATAATAATAAAAAGACCGAATTAAAAACGTACACGAAAAGAGCCTTAAAACACAATAAGAACATATAAAAGTTAAATATACAATGATAATGCATACATAATCGATTGTTAAGACTCCATATCGATTTTTAAGACTACATTATCGATAGTTAAGACTACAATATCGATAGTTAAGACTACAATATCGGTTGTTAAGACTACAATATAGATTGTTAAGGCTACAATATATATTGTTAAGACTACCATATCGATTATTAAGGCTCCATATCGATTGTCAAAACTACATTATCGATAGTTAGGACTACAATATCGGTTGTTGAGACTACCATATCGGTTTTTAATACTACCATATCGATTTTAATACTACCATATGGATTGTTTAAGACTACAATATAGATTGTTAAGGCTGGAATATAGATTGTTAAGACTACAATTTTGATTGTTAAGACTACAATATAGATTGTTAAAACTACCATATCGGTTGTTGAGACTGCAATATAGATTGTTAAGGCTATAACATAGATTCTTTAGTCTTTAATATAGATTATTAAGACTACTATATAGATTAATAGGACTACAATATTGATTGTTAAGACTAGAATATAGATATTTAAGAGTAAAATACCTGTATTGTAGTCTTAAATATCTACATTTTTGTCGTAATAATCAATATTGTAGTTTGAGCAATCTATATTGTAGCCTTAGCAATCTATATTTTAGTCTTAAGTAACACCAATCAATGTGTCCTACTGCCATTTGGACATCTACGCTTACTTCCATTCATTGCACTCCAGGTTTTTTCATACTATGAACAACGCAAATTTCTCTGCAACAGGCAATATTTCTGGTGGCCATTTTGAAAACGGTGACCAGTATACAAAATTTTTTATCGGAACATTGGGTCATTTTCCAAGTTCTATTGAACGATGTATCACTCGACCCATGTTGTCGTTTGAGATTTTGCAGTTGACCCCCGGGGCCCTGGTGCCCCTTGCTTATTATGGAATTTTATCAGCCCCCGACATGGCTACATTCCTGTGTAACCAACTTTGTCACATTTTGATTCATTTCGGATCTAATTGCGTCGCAGCGTTACGTGGGACACCCAGTATATATAGGGTGTTAATGAATAATACCAATAAACTTCTGGATGTGATTCTACATGGCGAAAGGAGGGAAAAGGTCTCTATCAACCCGTGTCCGAAAATTCGTAATTTATTAATTACAGGCAACCGAAAATTGAGATTTTCGAATTTTTTTAGTGGAATATTGTCAAAAGTAGTATCCGTAGACCGAATGCGGCATATTACCTATGCCCTCCTCTATTCAAATTGTACCTAAGTGTAATCCGTTCATACACGTTTCTCAGAGAAACAAACTTACTTCATATAATGGCGGAATATACAATCCGTCTTAAGAAGAAATCCTTGCGCAGCCACTGGATAATCCTGACAAGTACATATTTGAATAAAAGATGGTTAGAGTCTTTGACAATAATATGCCGCATTTTGTCTACGGCTACTAGTTAGGACTCTACTCAATTCCAAAAATTTTAAAATCTCCATTTTCGATTGCCTCCAACTCATAAATTACGAATTTCGGGACACGGGTTGATAGAGACTTTTTCCTTCTGTTGTCATGTAGACTCACCTCCAGTAGTTTGTTGATGTTATTCATTAACACCCTATATATGTGTGTGTGTTGTCAAGGGGAGGGCTAATCTATCTATTCTTCATATTATCCAGTGAAGAGTGAAATCAACTGCCATTTTATCCAGTGTAAATTTGGACCTCAAGGGCGGCTATAGCCCCTATAGCCCTACCCTTGGATCCGTCCCTATAGATAGCTGGATAGATAGATAGATATCTAGTTAGATAAATAGATAGATATAGATGTAGATATATATAATATGTTCAACTTTAAGCTTACGCTGGGAAAGGTTTACAGTTAACGTGTGTTCTGAGACTTATAACTGTTAGATCAACTGGGCATTAATTTGTTTTCATTGTAAGTTAATGGTTTCAATTTCAACATGTGAGCCTGGGGGGAGCGGACAAGAGGTCAAACCGGGGGCGCTCTCTCCCTTTTTCCGTTCTGGCGTCGTAGTGTATTTTTATCGGATGTATTTCATCTTATGTAAAGACAGTATTTAAAAGATGTAATGTTACCCTAGTGAGCAGTAGCGTAACTTGAAGCTTCAGGGGCCCCTACCCCCACAGACCTTAGTTATGCGCTTATACTTTCTATATATTTTTCACCCCTAAAGCTCGTGCGTCCCCTTGCGGAATACTATCTACATCTGCTAGTGAGAGTAGTATGAACTGATCTTTTGTACTATTCTATTTTGTATTTGATTTACATACACATTTTATATTATGCTTACCATATAGATCGTTCTCCTTTTTATGTGTATTTCTTATGTATTTTAAACTATGTACTGTCAACCTAGTGAAACTTGTTTCAACTAACTTATTTGTATTACTATTTTGGTTCTACTTGCTCTTATTCTTCATGTTCAGACACTGAATTAAGTTAAATTCTGAACTCAGTCGAGTGATTTAGTAAGACAGGACATGAACTAAGGAACAAACGAGATAAAATCTTAAATCTCAAATCGGTCCGATTTGCAGGCTTGCAGCTACCACCAGCATATCCACTTTCTCGCTTAGTTCTTGAATTGGAACTATATTCGGCATAATTTCCTTAGTTCCTAAGTTTGGAATAAAGTTGACTGAGAAAGAATAGTTTGAATTACCAGAATAATATAATATTGTGCGGTTCCAGTTTATATGCTCCTGAACATGTTTTGAATGGAGCTGTTCACTTTTGTTCCTAATTTGTGGGTCGTGAAATAGCGAAATTGATGGATTTAATTGAATATAAAAATCAATTGTAGTAAAGCACGTATCCTGGCTCTATAGCTAGCAGGGAGCAAATAAATTTAGTGGAATAACTCCTACGTCAAAATAGCTTTTGTGTTGATGAGCAAAATCTGGGTGGTCAAGGCCTACACCAATCCATTACTACAAGACTGGTTACTAAATCTCGGAAAGGCACATTGTTATTATTATTATTATTATTATTATTATTATTATTATTATTATTATT
>JAGDQP010039009.1:4480-17916 GCA_022664845.1 Lepisma saccharinum | reverse complement strand
ATTACGGCCTAACCAGTACCTCTATCAAACCAATGTCTCAGACTATCTAGGTGGTTGCATCTACACCCAAAGTCAGCCACCCTGCAATCGGTTATTGAAAACACGTATATTAAATATAATACGCTCAATCTATCCAGTGATGCAGTGGAAATAATTTTCAGCTGCGCCAAAGCAGTGTTATTTTAGCTTTGCACTCGGTTAACTTACGAAAATATCGAGAAGCATTACTTCTGAAAATTAACTCTCAACGATTTTGATAAAGGTTCTTTAACAGTGATATGCTACTCATCCTTAAAAAATGTGTGTTTTAAAAACAAGTACATAAAGAGTACACCTTCTATTATCCCCCTGTTTTAGGCATATCTGGCTCAGGCCAGGTACACACGTGCGAATTTCGAAATTAGGCAACTTTTAAACTAAGTGTTAGCAGAAGGGAGTGTGAATTGTGTTTAAGAATAAATCAGGTGAGCGTGAATTTGAGCGTGAGCTTAGCCCCGTTTTTGAATTTAAGTTGAAGTCAGTTTACTCAACCTTGCTTTACTCCAGAACGGTGTAACGCCGCAGCCTTATGATGTAGAGTATAGACCGTTTTCAATCAGATTTTTTAAATTCATTGAATTGATAGGAGATGTTATATGTTGTTATCTACAAGGGCCCCTTTTTTTATCTTTAGAATTATTTTCTGGGAACAATCAGAAACCAAAATCTACTTGTCAAATCAATATCAAATACATGAAAGGCGGCAAAGAACAGTGGAAGTAAACCGCCAAATAATACTACCATTCTTAAATCATATTCGCAATAATTTCCACCAACGGCTTTACTTCTGTCTGTAAGTTAAGGGAGGGTATTTTGAAAAATATTTTCTCCGTGCTCTATTTATCAAGATATATCAATTCTTTCTTTAAACCATTTCCAATCCTACACTTAAATCAACCGCCGCCCTGTTATGGCATAAATTATCAGTACAAACGAAAGTTTTTCGTTAATGCGATATTTACGGAACGTTAAAAAAATGTGCGTATGTTTCAGGAAATCTCAAACGGTTCGTTTTGGAACTAGAAACCACGTTTGTGATCTCGCGATTTTTTGCGAACTTCGGCATTACTTGCGATAAATGCGAATGAAATCCAAAAGGCGGAATTCGTGCAAATTATTGCTAAAATGACTAGCAAACGCATTTTTTATATTATTTAACTTAAAAATCGTTGTATTTTACCGAAAACGTGCACAACGTTTTACATTTTTGCATTTTTATTTTGCATTAATTTACATATGTCAGTGAATACATTAGCTAGAATATACACTTAATCAAGTCATATCCTCATTTTAGTATTAGATACACCTTAGTATAAAAAGTATACTGTTTACAAGTACTATATTTAAAAAAAAATGTGTTAAATATAAAAAAAAAGCTAGATATATGCTTAAATTGTGATAATTAATATTACAAAATATCAAAATTGTTGCTACAAAGATTCGTCTCTAACTATCAGTACACTGCTCGTTATTGAGTTACAGACTGCAGTGGGTTAGTTTGTATTACTAAAAGCCGATAGCATATATAATTAAAAATAAATTGTGTAAGTGGTGCATATTCCCTTGTTCAATAACACATCAGCATTTTTTTTTTTTTTTTTTTTTGTAAAAGAGATTCGTTTAATCGGAATATGAAGCGAAACCGTGTTATCTATGCCCGCAAATTAAATCTCGTTGCGTTGTTACGTAACACACGTGCAATGTAAATACACCTTCTAGGGCACCATTTTGTAAATTTTGCCGTGGGTGATTGGTTGCGCGGTAGCTTGTTGGGTGAATGAACCCGGGCTCAAATCTGAACGGGTGCAAGATTTGATTTCGTTTTTTGATTTCGAAATACATTTCTGTCAGTCGATATTTATTATTGCTCTCTTGCATTTTTCGTAGATTATCAACTGTAGCATGTAAGACTTACATTGTAAGTAGGATCAACTGTGTAAGTTTTCGTCGATCGTATTCAGTATCTATTGAATTTGAGTTTAAATTGGTTTCCTCTTTGGCCGTATGAGCCACCGCAAGCAACCTGGTTTCATAGCTCATATTTGATTCGAATTTAAACTGGCAAAGGTTGCGATATATTTAAGGTACTGTACTCGGCACTTTAAGTCTTTATACAGGGTGGTAAGGTTACGAACCGACAAACTTCGGGAGGTGATAGTACACTGAAAAATAAATTTTAAAAAGCCGTGGCAATGCTGGGCGTTACGGAGCTACAGCCTGCCGAAAGCGTGGGAAAATGAACATCAGAGCGAGTTATTGCGAAAACGAAAAATCGGAGAGTAGGCGGTTGAGAGTAAATTAGAGGAAGTCACACCCGGGCTATCAAAATATGCATATTGGAAAATGCTAAAAGCAGGATGCAAGGGATTCCCCAAACGAAGTAGGGGATTCCCAGAAAGTCTTCCAAGTAAAGATGGGTCGAAAGGACCACAAATGGGATTAATTACCAACATGTAATTCATTGCCGGCACATCGATATCACAATAAACTAAAAGTTACGACGATTTTTTAAAAATAATGCGTGGTTGCACATCAGACAGGGGCCATAATTAAAGATAGTCAACGAGCGGTTGTCTTATTCATTAGCAATGAGAGAGACTAAGAGTATCTAGTTTACACATGATGTCTCGTTCACAGGCGTGTTGGTTTTCTCTCTTCAATGTCATCCTTCTTTGGCTACTATATTACATTGCGTTCTTTCTACTAACCAGCCGAACGTGCCTCTTCATTAACTAATACGCTACGTCCATCCTTTGCATGCTGTTACGTTTTAATCAAACACATGATTATTTTATAGGCGTGCTTCAATGCAAGACTGCTGTGACATCACAGACGCCTGATATCACTGACCACTCGACCAATGAGGACGTCTTCTTTACTACACTGCAGCTGTTGAGATGCGTGTTCACCACCATCCGACTAGATACTCTTAGTCTCTCTCATTGCTAATAAATGAACTAACCGCTCCTTTACTGTCTTCAATTATCACCCCTGCCTGATATGCAACCACGCATTGTTTTTAAATGTCGTCATAACTTTTATGCTCATTTAAATATCGATGTGCCAGCAATGAATTATTGTTCCCTGTTTTAACTCATCCCATTTGTGGTCCTTTCGACCCATCTTTACTTGGAAGACTTTCTGGGAATCCCCTAATTCCTTTGGGGAATCCCTTGCGCCCTGCTTGTAACATTTTCCAATATGCATTTTTTGATGGCCCCGGTGTAGATTTCTCTAATTTACTCTCAACCGCCTACTCTCCGATTTTTCGTTTTCGCAATAATTCGATCTGAATTTCATTTTCCCACGCTTTTAGCAGGCTGTAGCTCCGTAATGCCTCGGAATTTCTCTCCCGTTGCCTCGGATTGTTTAAGTTTATTTTTCAGTGTACTATCACCTCCCGAAGTTTGTCGGTCCGTAACCTTACCACCCTGTATACACTATTTCATGAACTTTTTTAATGTATACGGTGGCTTAACATGTTGTAATTTTTTTGAGCACACAAAACAAATTACGAATAAAAAAAGGTCTGACATGAGAAATATGCACTATTCAAACTTGCGATACATGTACCACTATTTGATGTAAACTTTGTGTCTTGTTTTAATTCCGCAGTGGGTCGTAAGTACTAGTGATCGGATTGATATGCACTTTAAACGTAGAAATGACTTGAATTGTACCTCTATATACGTTGAAATAAAAATCTGGATTCCAAATTAAAGTTATTGACTTTTAAGTAACTAGACACAACTATGTATTTCTTCTACTACTTTTTTTTTTTCACGAATATCTGGCTTCTTTCGCCTGACACTTAACAAATTCTTGTACAACGAAAATGTCCTTTCCGATTCACAGCTTTTAGACGTCAATATGTTAATGAAGAAATGTCACTTGCTGAGAAATTTGGAACTGTTGATTCCATGAAGCACCTAACATCCGATACAAATTTTAACCGTTTTTTTTTTTTTTTTTTTTTTGTAAAAATTGATTTTGTAAAAGTTTTGGATAATAGCTGCTCCAATTAAATTAGAGGTTATTTTTCAATAATTGTCATATTAGGTATAACACTGGCGTTACAATTGTGTGGTTACCAGTGCAAACGAAACAAAAGTGCCGAAAATCAGTTGGTTTGTCCTCCAGAATGCATTAATTCTACGTTTCTTCTCCGCAAGAAAGAAATATTACAGGCTACAAAATAGGTTTCCTTTAAGAATTATCTCTTCACAAAATCTGACGGTTTATTTCAAAACACACTATGAAGTTCAACGTATGAATGTACCCCCCCCCCCTTCCTTCGGGCAGTGAATCTTAAACTTTTATGTCCGCTTAGCCCTTTTAACCCAGTAAAAAGGCGAGGGAGCCAAGGCAGTGCTACTCCCGGTTCTATGCACAGTGTGTGAAATATCTTCATATACGTGTCAGTAACCTAAAATTTGTGGTAATGTGGCGAAATTTGGATCAGCAATTTGGAAGCAGGTGTCTTCGAGCTCTGCTGTTAGCTATCCTGACTGAGTTTTTGTATTTTTTTAGTTGATCAGGTGAATTCTGGGATTGTATCTTAATAAAGTCATTAATCACTTCTGTCTTCTGAGTGGTGAAGCAGAGACATGATCCTTAAGATGTAACCGACTTAGAGCAAAGTTGAAGTTCAACCGAGAAAGGAAAATTGAAAAGAAAAGCACATACCTAATGAGGATGTTCGTTACTGATAGATATTAATTTAAGTCAACAGTAAAAGTAACGCTTTCAGCTTTTCTAGTATTGATCATGCACAAAAACAACAACCATCAAAGGACAAAGAAAATGTCCAAATGCATGAACTTTTTCCCAATATTAAAATATTAATTTATTCAGCTCAATGTTACGAAGTCATTTTTTTCCTCTCATGCAAACTTCTTTCGCGGCTGGTTTTATGGAAGAGTTGCAGTTGCATGTCAGGCTCAACATCTAGTCTGTTGCGATACTCCGTTCTGTAGAAACATAGGTTCGGAAAAAAAACACAGATAAGTTCTAACAAAGGGTAGTAAGATATTTCTAATAGGCTTCTATGTTTAATTTGGGTTTTGGTGGTATTTTATTCCGTCCATGAACATTTACAAACAATGCAAAAACTGTTTCTATAAGAGTCAAGAAATTATCACCACAAAGAAGACAAAAACAGACCTGAACTCTTCCCTGTGAACAGATTAGTACAGGACAGTTCGAGATACCTCCTTCCTATGGGAGCGTGTGTCGGGAACGTGTGTCAGGAAATATAACTTTGCCGATCCAGGCCTTTTCATTTTTTTAAGAAGAAATGGTAGAAGTTATTTACAAAACAAACAAAAATCAGCTAGACAAGAGTACTAGTGACAAATAAAAATACCAGGAGAAGGAGCACTAAAACTTATAGATGGCACGTGCTTTTTGAAAAGTTGTATATCCATTAACCAATGAGTACATGCCGAGTGAACAAACTCTCTGCTCCTCTTTGGTCTTGTGTCTTTAGATCACAATCACCTTCTTCCTGCTGCTAAAGTTGAATGCAAAATTTCCAGCCAAATCTAATCCCGATCCTAAGAATAATTCGTTACTCATTACTTGGCTTCTCCACTGCTTGCTCGTGATGGTGATTTCTATATACTTCTTATTTTAAAATATTAAATGCAAGTATTGATTACCAGATTAAGTTGACATAACATTTCCCTTTTTTTGAGGTTGTAACACATCGGTGAGTAGCATTAATACGTGATGTGAAAAAATTGTGTATGCAATGTACTACTGTCTCTAAACGGTGAAAGGCAAGGCGTTACTCGATTAGTTGATATTCTTTGCTCTCCACATCTGGATTTTTCACAAACCATCTCGCCAAACTGTCGTGCAGCTACAGAGCTCAACGGGGCATAATTTAAAAACCACTGCGTTAGGGTAAAGCTAAAAATTGTAACCTAGTGGAAAGAAAGGTTTGGCTTTAAAAGTAGAAATTGTATAATCGTTAACTGAATTATGCGTTTATATACATCAGTGCTAAATATATGCCTTAGCCTCCAAAACATGCATTTTATGTACTTTAAAAGTGCACCATTACACCCTAAACATCTTGATCTCATATTTTTTTGACAGAGCATATCGATATACTACTATTGCAGAAATCATACATCATGCTAAAATCCTAACGCTAATAATTACCTACAATTGGGAAGTAGGGTAATACAAGATACTATAGTTAACGTTATGATCGCCTTCCATTGCCCATCATACAACGGGGAGAAACTCCAGGCTGCAACTAAAATATAAAAAGTCACTCTTATATGGCCCTTTAATAGTCATGAAACACAAGCATACTCTGGTGATGGAAGCAAGAACTGAATTGCAAAAATATCATTTTTTCTGTATGATCTTATGATAGCGCGTTATTTAGTAATACAGTGTTGTTTTTACTCTCTGTGTTGGTGCTGAGACAGATTGTCAAGTTGGGTTGGTTAACGTAAGGCACTTGTGGTTTGTTTATTGGTATTGTGTTGTAAATGCAGGGAACATGATATGATTGTAAACAATTTATACGCTGTCCGTTCTCTTTTGAGAGCAAAGGTACGCACTAATTTTCAGTTCAATGACATACTGTCTACGGGTTTCGATCAAATATTGCGGAAGAGATACACAGCTATATATTTAGTAAATTTTATGGCGATTTGATATGTTAACTTATTAATACTTGCGAGTTCCAAACGCAATACACCGATAAGATTTCAAATAAATTAGAAAATGACCACATGATTTGGAAAATAAAAACTTCAATACGCTTGACATGATCTGTTACTTCAACATTTTTTTTAAAACACTTTTTGCCGCTAGATCACAATAAGATGGTGCAACATGCAATGCTTGAACACGATGACATATTCACTCTTAAATAGTTAGAATGGCGTTTCGGGATTTCTTCTGGAAATCAAATGTTTACGAAATTAAATTGATGGGAAGAAATTTTGGGTCAGGAAAGTGTCCTGTATTTATATAATATTCGCATTTGACAGGGATCAGAGCAATTAATTATCACGTCAGTTTCATCAATAACTTTAATCTAACATTTAAATTATCTTCAGCGCAATATTTTATATAAAAATGAATAGGATATGCAGAATCTCAATTCATATTCCGAGAAATTCTAAAAAGTAGTATTACAGGAGTGTTCATTTGAACACATTGTCAATGCATTGTAGAAGTTTCATGCTGATTTTCGTGTCCCTCCAGAGAGAGTTTTCTTCTCAGTAATATTTCGTCTAACGTTTGTTGAGCTATTTAGGATATTTATAAGTTTTAGTCGGTTGAAACGTTACATTTTTGGAGATTTGGCGGCGTATAGTAGATGAACGTTTACAACGCGATTTCCCACAATGTATTCAGGAAACTACAAAAATAATATTTTTTTGTGTTAATTAGAATCAAAGTAGCATTCCAATTTTGCGCCACTTGGCCCATGTTGCCATTAAAAAAATTCAAAGTCTTTTTTATTAGACCTCAGAGCATGGGGTAGCTCCTTTAAAGTGTCACACTATATCGTCTCACTCGAAACTAGAAGTGACGTTGTTCGGGATTTTCCGAACGAACCATTCTACAATGGAATATAACGGGTGACAAATTTAATTTGCACCACCCTGTATGAAATTTCAAAAGAACATTTTTTTTACGATTATGACCTTCTATACTATCCCATCTTTAAATTCTGTCAACACTTTTTGTTCTCAGAATTGAATTCATCATCCTTTGAAACATGTAATTTAACGAAAATATGATGACTTTTAAGAACGTAGACAATTGGTTTTCTAAGGTGTTTTCGACTGCAATTCTGAGCAAGTCATCTTTTATTCCATGATAGTATACAGGCTTACAAACGTTATTTGAATAATTTTGAAAATTTAGATCACAGGTTGTTTACGTCATTTCTCACGGCTTTCTGATTTCAATGTAGTTATTACCTTCCCAACACCGTTCATTTCAACTAGAAACGTGGAGTAGAATACGAGATATTAAGAGGTTAAGTATTTAAGAAATCAGCTGTATGACATTTCAACTAATCTGATGAGCGTCTTCGTTTAGAAGAACCGAGATAAAAGTTTACGCACCGTCTAGATATGCACGAATACTATAGGATTAAAATATAGTATCAGTCATATATGTATTAAAGAAGATAATAACAATATCTCTAATTCCATGATATTAACTATAAAGTATATTAATTTGGTAATTTGATCATCTCACGAAGGGAAATATCACTGGAATTTAACACTTTCCGCATGGTCTAAGTCACCAGAAATGATCTATAATTGTGGTACGATTCTTGCACTACAACATTCAACCAAAAACATTTCAGTTGAAATCACTATCAATTAAATATTAATGAAACAGACATTATTTCGTAATAGTACGGCGTCTCGGAGAGAATAAGCAACATAAATTTAAGTTTACGACAGTCCCTGTATTTACGGAAATAAACTAGAATTTAGGTATTGTTGTCACAGTACTGTATTCACACAAAAACTTTTTGTTGCTAAAATATCAACTACACCACGCCATTAACGATGAAGTACATTATTGAGAAATTTGATGACGTCAGCGTCTAAACAAGAAGGCAAAATGACTTTTACTTCCGTCATAATTTAAAAGATTTTAATATTTTTTTTGTGGTTATTAATGACATTATTATGAATTCCTGTATCAAGTTGTATACTGTTTAATGCAGTAGTTGGCTTGAGATTTAGAAGCCTAAAGTGCCAAATAAAAAATACTTTAAAACGTAGTTTGAGAGTAATTCAATAAAGCATATAGCACTGAATTAGGCCATGAACCATATAGAATAACCCCTATGGTTGCTATGATAAGACAATACATTAAATCTTAAATAATACATTATATTACATCATAAAGGTAGATTTTGGCAGATAAAAATCAGAAGGACTAGTCAGTAAGTCTATAAAGTGCGATGACAATTCTGATGTAAACGTCGTCATTGCACCTGCTGTTACCTCTCGCAAACACATAACTGAAACAAGCTAAGGCGATGGTATCTGCGGGGTTTTTGACACTTCAAATGCAAATACAGAAAAGAAAATATTTCAATTTTAAGTTTGGCTTTCTTTCTTATCTGGCTCATGCCCGTCTGGTTAGAGGAGAGGACATGGAAGGTAGATCCCAGGGCATTTCTTACAATAAAAAAAACGACGTTCACTTGATTAAACTAAGAATATCTTCGAAAAAATCAGTCAAAATGGCCAACACAAGTTATTTTAAGTGGGTACAGCATATAGTATACAATAGGCCACCAATGTAACTCTAATCTGCAAATTTATCATAGTGTTTGCCATATGCAGTACAATAGCACTGGAGTTTATATTAAAACATTTCAACTGAAGAACCACATTAGATTTTAATATACAAACACCTATGGTACTATTATGTTTGTGATTTAATGATGAAAACAAACATATCAGTTTGCCAAAAGTTAAAGATTGATAAGTCTTATTTTGATCAACCATATACTCTGCACATTGCTTACAGGAAAATGATAATACAAAAGTGAATTAAAATCATTCAGTTTCGTTTTTCTGGTTATTACGTATATATTTCTGGAAATACGTTACTTCAAACTTCGTTAAAATTCAAAATTGTCAACAAGAAAATAAATTAAACTGTCAAACTTGATGAAGTTAACGAAATTCAGGAGAGATAATTGTTTTGTGTGTTATATTGCTATCTAGTGTTAATATGAGTGCAGGCTGATTGTTACAACATTCATATAATTCAAGGTTCTTAAAATACAGATCTTTAATATTTTTTTTCTAATTTGTCTTCTTAAATTATTCCTCCCTTTTTTGATCGTATCTTTTAACGAATGTATTTTTAGCAGACCTTTTATTTCATGGATCGTTCTGTGCTATTTTTAGATGCAGTTGTTGAGGCAGGTTTGGACCAAAATTTAGTTGATCAAGTAATTAGTACTACCAAAGATGCTGTTGATAAAATAAGTAAGTATATTATATTTTCGACTTATTATTCTGTTTATGTTTAATTAATCGAATTACTTTAAATAATTAAGTATTGTGAACGAGATTATGTTTTAATATAATTTAGGAGTTTTTGAATGTATACAAACTAGATATTTTATTATTCTTCACTGCGTGTAGTTAATTAAGGGATAAATAAATATATGTATTAAATACAGGAGTTGGTAGGTAATTCATAGATTTTCTAAGAAACGAAAGCTCACATAACTGACTCCATAGAAGTTATGGAAGATGAAATTGGATAGATGCGAAAGAGAACCAGAATGAAGCTTCATGCAAGTATTATGAAGTTACATCTTCATAGTTGTTCCTTATTCTTAAAACATTATATAGAAACTAGTTTATGAGAACGCCAGATCAAAAGCATTACATTACATTACAATATTAACGATTTAAAACTTATATTAAGGGACCTGCCAGTGTTTTTGTTATGGTAAGCAATCCACAAAATTTACTAAATAACATATGCATTATGCATAAAAGTAGTTTGTATAAACTATCTTACGAAAAACAGTAAGGGACATTCAGATAGCAATTTCAATTATTGTGATTATATCCAAACTATACCAGATGCGTAAATAAGAAACCGGACTTTATGTACAGAAAAGACACACTGATTTGATGACAATGCTAAGCACTATTTTATTCGAACTATTGGTTATCCCTAGCGATACATTTCAGCCATCATTCCGGCAATGTGTGGATGCCAGACCAAAAAAAAAGAAACATGCCTCTTGTGTTGCAAACCCGTCATCAAGCCATTTTCGTATATTTTCGTAAGACATGAAGCGCTGGTCAGCAATTACGTGTCCCATGGATGTAAATAAGTGAAACGGGAAGGAGCCAAGTCCGGTGAGTAAGGCGCATGCGAAAGGATTTCCCAGCCAAATGTCGCAATCGATTCCTTGATCGTATTTGCTGTGTGGGAGGGTGTATTATCATAAAGCACAATCACCTTATGTTGCCTTTGGTCATATTCTGATCGTTTTTCACGCGAAGATTGATGCAAATCGATCATTTGTTGTCCGTAACATTGGGTATTAAAAGTTTCGCCATTTTTCAGAATTTCATAATAAATCACTCCTTTCTGATCTCACCAAACACAAAGCATTGTATTCCTCCCATTGCGATTTGGTCTTGCAGTTGATGCCGTTGGTTCTCCTGGAGTTACCCATGATCTTTTACGTATAGGTTTATCGAAATAGATCCACTTTTCGTCACCAGTCACAATTCGATGGAGAAATGATTTCCTTTTGTACTTAGCGAGCAGAATTTTCCAAGTTGTTTTTCGAGTTTTCTGTTGGTGTTCAGTCAATACATGTGGAACCCATCTTCCCACCTTCTAAATTTTCCCCATGTCTTTTCAACGTATGGAAAGTGCGTCTAAAGTCACACGTAATTGATTCGCGAGTTGTTGCGTTTGAGCGTCATTCTCATCCAATAAAGTTGCAATTCGCTGTCTGCAAACTTTTTCGGTGGTTTTGCTCGTTCTTCGTTTCTCACGTCAAAATGGCATCTTTTAAATTTTGTAATCCACGCATTTCACTGTGATTTACCAAGAGCATGATCACCGTAAGCTTCGACAAGCATGCGATTCGATTCTGTAGCAGTTTTCTTCAAATGGTAACAAAATATCAATGGTGTCTGCAAATCGTAGTTTGTAGGTACAAATTGCGTATTATTCAACGCAATTAAACACTACACTATGACATGAAACTTGTTTGCTTGTGTGTTGCAAATCGTTATCAGCAGTCAAAACAAGCAATTGGCGCTAAGGACGCAGTTTCACGGAAATCACAGTTACAGCTAACGCCGTCTATGGAGAAATTCTGGTTTCATATTTACACACCTGGTAGAATAATAAAATGCAAATACTCTGAATCATAAAATGAATTAAGAGCAGAATGATACTTGAAACATGTTGAAAAGAAGATAGTCAATGCTTCATGAAAATGATAATGTACAGATAATGTATAGTTCACTGAAGATATATTTGTGAACGATTTTATGATTGCAATCATTATAATAACAAAGCACGTTGTTACTACATTAATTATTCTTCTAAGTATTCTACAGAACGTTTATTCCAACAGATTTAAGTTAGAAGGTATTGTAAGATTCAAATAGCGTGCAGTTTTTTTCAAGTATGACCGCCACTATCTTGCGTGGTCTTTTCTGTACATCAATACTAATTAATGTATCAGTGAATCATAAAAATCAATTTAATAATTCATCGTAAAATTTCATGAATGGCATCTCTCATCAATATTACTATCCGCCGCCACATACAGTACTATATATAAATCCTTACTCAAAAAATGCAATCAATCCATAAAAAATGACTTGATTCAATGGCAAAAGTAAACCAAAATGTACACGCTAGGTGATAAAGAAGGGATGATGACAATTTGTTAGTAAATAATAGCTCGTCTTAGAGGTAAGAGTTGCGAGATACGAGAAAATAAATGTTTTAACAGTCACATAACAAAGGTGGATGAAGGGGCGATCCCAGCCTGTTTTGTTATTAATTTCTATATCTTCATGAGTAGTGATTTGAAATTTTGTAACAGACACAATATGTACTTTCTGTACAGAGTCGCAAAAAGGTCTTCCCATAATCAGAAAATAGGAGGACAACAGTTATTACATTATTTTCGTTATTTCACAAAAGTTCATGGTGTCCCTAAATATCGCAACGTTAATTCAACTATTTTCAACGTCATACAATTATGGCATTAGGCTTAGCAACGTAAATTACGTGGCAATATAATATTCCATTATTACCTTCGTATATTTCTATATAATATATTTCAACATTCATATATTTTAAAATAAGGTATTAAACTATATGAATAATATTTATATATTTTAAAATCTAAAGTTATTTCTTGTTATGGATTTATTTATCCTAAAATAAATACTAACCTGCAACGTCTGTCGTTTGATAGGTTTCAGAATACCTTAGGAGTTACATCACAAAATATTAACTTGAGAACGACACCAGAACAACAACAAAGAAATAATGGAAGACGTACATTTCTTAAACAATTCATACTGAAAGTAAAAATATTATTTTGTTTAATCATGACTAAAAGGAAAACATGGGGGCGCTCTATTATACAACCACTTTCCATGATCTTGAAGTGGAGCGTCGCATGCTTGTCTGTCTGAATCATGCATGAACATTTTTTTTAATTTTATTTTTAGTAAGAATTGTTTAAAAAGCACATTTTTAAATATTTTTATTACCTTCCTGTGAATTATTTAACCTAAATTTTAGATATTCTATTAATGTGAAGTTATTGCCTTGTTTTGTTTCTTTATCCTGGATCCCACTAGATGGCGGACAGACTGTTT
>JAGDQP010039008.1:0-17917 GCA_022664845.1 Lepisma saccharinum | reverse complement strand
GTTTTCAATTTGAGTTTAGTCAATATCACATTTTATTCAGTACAATACGTTCTTGTTTTTGTCTGCTTTTGTATATCTCAATACCTAATTATATTCAACACTTGTGCAATTTACCAGCGCTTTCGGGAGCTTTTCTACGCAATTTTAGTTAAATTACATTTTATTATGCAAAATCATTGATTATTTTTCTCTCAATTTTTATATATGTCAATACCAAATTATATTCAACACTTGCGCAATTTACCAGCGCTTTCCTAGCTTCAAAAACCAGTATATTACACATTTGTTTCAATAAAATACAACAAACGGCTTAGTAGAGGTCCGAATGTATGGCAGCAGTAACTCAATAAAAGCCTTGCTTCAATTCAAAGGTCCAACTAAAATAAGCACGTTTCCTAGCTTCAAAAATCCGTAATTTCCACACTAGTTTCAGTAAGATACAACAAACGGCTTAGTAGACGTCCAAATGTGTGTTAGTTCAATATATAATTATGTCATAAAACGACATTCTGCCATCAGCATTATTCCTAAAACAAACAACTAAAGTCTTCACATAAGTATTTATCATTCAGCATTAGTCAAATGTTTCAATACCAGTCCAAGTATAATCTTCTGTAACCATCACCACTATACCGCAACAACCTTAAGGTTAAACTTTAACCATTGGATCTGCCACAAGGCAAAATGAATCTGCTACAAAACAATAAAATATAACAGTTGGAGTAAGTTAAACATTAAGCAATGGATCTACCGCAAGGCAACAAAATCTAACAGTTGGAGCAAGTTAAACTTTAAACATTGGATCTGCCACAAGGCAACAAAATCTAACAATTGGAGCAAGTTAAACATTAAACAATGGATCTACCGCAAGGCAACAAAATCTAACAGTTGGAGCAAGTTAAACTTTAAACATTCGATCTGCCACAAGGCAACAAAATCTAACAGTTGGAGCAAGTTAAACACTAAACATTGGATCTGCCGCAAGGTAACAAAATCTAACACTTGGAGCAAGTTAAACTTTAAACATTGGATCTTCCGCAAGGTAACAAATTCTAACAGTTGGAGCAAGTTAAACTTTAAACATTGGATTTGCCGCAATGCCATTCTTTTCTTTCAATACAAGTCAGCAAAAGAGTTAAATTCATTTCAGTTAGTTAATTCTTAATCAAACTAACGTAATTACTAAATATATTTATTTGTGTCATATTCAAAGGTACTTGAAGTTTCTTGCATTCATATCAATTATCAAAAATAATAATTTCATTTCTTATTTCGTTTTGAAAATATTCATCTCCATCCGTTTCCTTCTTTTCTTCAACTAAATTGGCGTTGGGCCCTAGGCAATGACTTCATTATCTCCACTTGTGGCTTCGGTTAGAAATTAAAAATTTTTTTCTTCAACTCTTTTTTCTTCCTCTTTTTTCAAAACTCATTATTTTTTTCTATATATTTTTCTGCGTCCAAGACGGAACAAGCCTTCAGGGCCAATGCGTTTCTCTCTTCCAAACGAGGTAAAGGGGTAAGAATCAAAGGTCAAGGGTTGAATTGAATTTTATTTTTTAATTAGCGAGCTATCAAGTCCGGGAGTAAATTTGTGAAAAACAAGAATAATTAATGATCATGGAGTAGAAATGTCGGTGTAACCTCCTCACCTCGCGAGGAGGAACAAGAAAGTAAGATATTTAATGAGGTATGCTATTTTATGTCAGAGTACTTTAACATAAAATTACCTCCTTCAACGAAAATCTTATAAGGGTGGGTGTGTAGGTAAAAATAAGAATCACATAGTAATTTTACTAATTAGATTTCTATTGAGACTGACGGACAGTGACAGATTTAATACTGTGAAGTATACCCCTACTATACTATTTTCCTGTGCTACATGACAAGTACTCGGACATAACATGGACACGAACTGGATCAAAAGAGTAGTCATTCACAGTAGGAAATACCGAGTCACGTGTTTCACTCATGGACGTAGGATGAAGCAGTACTGCATGAAGAACACTGACAAGCCACACAATGGAACATAATAAAGAACGCTTCATCAAAACAAGTATTACAGTTCGCTTTATTGTAAAAGAAGTGCAAACATAGTGTTAAGGCCGTATTATATGCAGTAACTTGTTCATAAACTTCCTGGTGTTAACTTGTTGATGAGCAAGTTGAGATAAACTTGGTGCTATTACACGTAGCAATTTGTTCATAAACTTCCTGATGTTAACTTCTACATGGCAACTGCTTCCTCATGTATTTTCTCTCTTATCCCATTAATGTTACCGTATAGGATTTTTAAGTTGTTTTGAGCTAAGCTGTTGGTATTACTGACTATTTTCGCTTGTAATTTTGTTTCGGAATGTGTCATTTCCGTTTTTTTTTGTGTCTGTTTTTAAACGTATTCTTCATTTCATATGAAGATGTGTCCATCTACAGATTGCGAAATGATTAGATGTCTCTGCAGAAACTCAAGGAAACGCTTGGTGTTATAAAATACAACGGAAGAGAATTTCTCCTGGTGCTGGTAGATAAAATTTCTAAAATTCAGACAGTTTTATGAGATATAATAACAAGAAAGATTCAGAGAAGAGTCTAAAAGAAAGAAAAGAAACATTTGAGGCTATGTTTCATTGGACGCGTCTAATAGCATTAGCAACTTGTTCACGGCATTTTACTCTCCTGCGCATGCATAACTACATTGGCTGCTCTCTGAATCTATTATCTTATGCTCATGTGTAATTACACTGATGCTTAATGATGGTTGATAGATTGCTGTCGAATATTTCATATCGGTATAGCTTCGTCCGGTAGCCAAAAATTTAACGTGGCATCAAGTTTCTCATGAAGAGTTATTGCTTTTCTCATTACTGTATCTTTCTTCGTAAGTAGTTCCGAGACAAGGAACAGGAGACTCTGTGTCTTCATCCATACGCAGGTAGTTACGATATTCATCTGCTATAACTCTGGCAGTATTGGCTGAATTCAACGGGCTGAGCGCTCATTGAGCGCTTACCGACTTTGTCCCTTGAATGTCACTGCCGTCTTTTTTGAGCCCACAATTTTCACGCTCACTTGTAAGACGGAAGGTGGAGGCCAAGAAGTAGCAGAAGGCGTGTCCGTTAAATATATAGAGAATTCTTTCGTTGGGCGTATAGAAATTAGTAAATGATGTCCATGAGTGTTGAGATGACTTTAAACAAATGCAATAAACCTTTTAACTGAGAAACGTTACCTGTCTTGATACACATATATCGACAATACCACTAGAGGCACGGAGCGCTTTACAGTATTCAATTGTTCCTTGAACTCAACAAGCTTCTTACCATCCAAAGGATTTCCGATCGCTCACTCAGCAATCAGCCGCTAAGCCCGTTGAATGCAGCCATTGTCGTATGTATGAGGCTATGGCGCTTATACACAAAGCTTTGGATTCAAACAGCACGCTTTCTCGTTCTCACATCCCTAATTTAGTAATTTTATGCACACCATACAGTGCTAATCACTCTATATCTTGTTGAATACTACTAAATATCCATGTATCTATCGAGACCACACAGAAACTGAGGAAGCAGTTGCCACGTTAAAGTTAACATCAGGAAGTTCATGAACAAGTTGCTACGTGTAATAGCACCAAGTTTCTGTCAACTTGCTCATCAACAAGTTAACATCGGTAAGTTCATGAACAAGTTGCTACGTGCAATACTCCCTTAAGAGTATGGTTATTTGCTCTGAGGTGAATAGCTTTACTTTTGACGTCATGAATTTCAATACATTGCACAAGTACAACTAGTATTCAGACCTACTAAGCCTTATCCAAACATGGCGACTGAATTTATTTGCATTTTTCCAACACAAATTACATTAATAATTTTGAATAATTAAATTTTGAATATTTTGGCTATTTTATATATTTTCATTCCTTGAGTAATTCAAATATTATGCAGATTTTCATTAAGAAACAGATTATATTGTTCACTTGATATTTCCTGGTGAGGGTTTAATCTATAAGTGCGTGTTATCAGCATAACAGTGAATTTCGACATTTTTAACAAGTGAAACTAAATCTGAAACATACAAAGAAAACAAAATTGTTCCTAATATTGATCTCTGAGGAACGCCTCTTTCCGAAGATATGGGTCAGAAATTTTGATGTCAGGAGTAACACACGTTGTTCTCTACCTTGTACATTTTATTTGAACCGCCAATACTTTTTGGAGAAAAAATATAGTGTTTCATTTTAGCAAGAAGATCATGATCGACAAACTCGAACACTTTTCTTACATCTAAAAGAACCAAAACGACTACAAACAAATAATTCAACTCTTGTAATATTTCATCGGTGACTTCTAAAAGAACAGTTGTTCTGCTATGAGAACCTCGGAATTCCGACAAAACTGAAGGTAAAATACATTTATTGCCGATAAAAGTATTCAAATGTTGGAAAACAATTTTTCATTTACTTTTGATAAGATTTGTACCACAGATATTAGCCGTAGCTCGTTAAGTGATGTAACAGTAGTACTTTTGGCACTGGAAGCAACTTAATTTGCTTCCATACATTAGGAAAAGAGCAGTACTAACAAAGAAGTTTATAATATGTGTCAGTGGTGACAATATGAATAGAAATGAGAGTTTCAGGAGTTTAGTTGTTATTTCGTCAAACACTGCTGCACTTGACTTAATACTGTATATGGCCTTCTGTATGTCATTCTCATTAACATTGAATAGAGAAAACTTATCTTCAACTTTCTGAGCTAAATTAGTAGAATATCATGCGATCTGTGGACGAAGATCAGCTTTGGGTAAAGGGCATTAGTTGCTAACACAAAATGATTGTTTATAATACCGGAGTCGTTAAATTCCTTCGGGATAGATTGAGGGAAGTTATTTCCTATTCCAAGTTCACGCAACGTTTTCCATTTATCTCTGTTTTTCCAATGATAATGCGAGTAGAATAGAACACACTTTTAGGTTTTTTTCTGAGTGTCTGATTGGCGGAGAGTTTTGTGACGTCACAGTGTCCAAGGTTTGTGATTGGCTGATTGTGGTAGAGACGTGTGACGTCAGAGAGCATCACGTGACCATAGCGTAGCATTGGGCGGGCATATTAGAAAAATGAGGTTGAAGACGTCATAGAACGTCACGTGAGCTTACTGTAGCATTGGGCGGGAATATCCGAAAAATAAGGAATATAATGACTGCACTACTGGGCGGGCATATTAGAAAAATAAGGAATATACTGATTGTACCATTGTGGGCTGGCATATTAGAAAAAATTAGAGGTTTATGACATCACATACCGTCACCTGACCTTAACGTAACACTGGGCGGGCATATCAGAAAAAGGGAATATAATGACAGCACCATTGGGCGGGCATATTAGAAAAAAAGGAATATACTGACTGCACCATTGTGGGCGGGCATATTACAAAAAATGAGAGGTTTATGACATCACATATCGTCACGTGAGTTTACCGTACCATAGGGCGGGCATATCAGAAAATAATAGGGAAAAATGATTACAACATCGGGCGAGCATATCAGAAAAAAAAGGAATATAATGACTGCACCATTGGGCGGGCATATTAGAAAAATAAGGAATATACAGGCTGTACCATTGGGCCGGCATATCAGAAAATTTTAAGGAATATATTGACCGGGCGTATCAGAAAAATAAGGAATATACTGACTGTACGATTGGGCGAACGTATCAGAAAAGTTTAAGCAATATACTGACTGTGGATGGTAATATCTGATGACTGGAGATTATTATTATTTTAGTGTTTGAGCTTAGCTTTTTTATTTATGAGAACTTTAAAATTAGACATTACCCTCATAATTCTGAATATACATGTGCAAAAATTTAAATATTGGGAGAAAGCGATCAATTTGGTAGGACACTCGTTTTTATGTTAAATGGTTAAAGACCGTAGATAGAAAATACAGAAAAGTTAGTTAGAAAAATTAAAATAATTAGGAATACCTTTTTATTATTTTCAGTGAAGGAGAGATGGAATATACCTTCTTTGCCAGACGAACAGAATGAAACTAGAAGGATAATGAACACAGAAAATACTTTATCGCACGTGTATGTTATCTTATTGCGTTAACTTGTTTTTTTTTCAGTGAAGCTAAGGTTACGTTATAGAAGATAAGAGATTGTCTGGTAATGTAAACGTGCTGCGTCTCTTGTGATACTGACTTTCTTTTTTGTTGATTAATCTTCGAGAAATGAAGATACAGTTCATACTTGAATCTTTAAAGTGACTTCATTGTTTGAGTTGCAGAGGTCACTTTAGTCAGGAGTAAACTGAGTATATGTTATCGGTATGAGAGATGATTTCTTCCTTTGGGAAAAGGTTCAGACCTCTTTTCCTTATTGATATTTCTTCACTATGTGTACATTAATGAGATACAAAGCTTAGTTTATTAATGTATAAATTGTGTATATCTTGTGTAAATGAGATATACATTCAGAGATTACAAAGATTTAGAGTTTTTTCTTTGTAGCTTTTGCTTGACTGAAGTTAATCATTCTATTTATGTGAATTTTAGACATTATGTCATAACTTGAAAAGTGAGTAAGGCGGGTTAGCAGTTCAAACATATAAGTGTACATAAAGTAGTAAATATTGACTAAGCTATGTACGT
This sequence comes from Lepisma saccharinum, assembly GCA_022664845.1. Lineage (NCBI taxonomy): Eukaryota > Metazoa > Arthropoda > Insecta > Zygentoma > Lepismatidae > Lepisma > Lepisma saccharinum. Next base: position 11,269 of record JAGDQP010039008.1, on the reverse strand, counting down.
ATTGTGAGCTGAGTTCATAGTTTGGAAATAGGTCACTTTTCCTGATGATAAAACGCTTGCTTAAGCGTTCTAGATGTATCAAACGTGAATCCCAAATGTGAAATCATAGTTTGTATGAAGATATAGAGGTCATGTGTCTTAATGATTAACATGTTATGCGTTCAATCTGCGTCATTTGTTATTTTTATATGTTGCGTAGGGATAAAGGTTTTTGTTTTGTATGGAACATGTGTAGTATGCAGATAAGAGATTCCTATATAATGTTAAGTTGATCGATTCCATTTTCATTTTTTAGTGTAAGATTGAAGTTATTATATCGTACTCTAAAAGTATTTTTGACTTCGAAAACTTTTTTGAAAGTTCTTGACGTCAGATTTTGAAATAAGCGTTTTATTGTGTGGTGGTTGTTGAAGGAAATTTAAGTCAAAGGTAAATAATTTTTTTTAAAAAAATAGGTTTTTGGGCGGACTTCATAAACTTATTGTTTTAGTATTTTAAAGGATTTCGAAGTGCTTTTTGCTGAACTTTAGTGTGGTAGATTGAATTTAAATTTGATTTCTTTTATTCATGGCCTTTGGGCATCTATGGCTCAGGGCGGAGGATAGAGGATGCTGGAAGATTTTAGCCAGGGCTTATATAGAAGGCACCATCTTGTCATTTGCATGACTGTGGAAAAACCGCGGAAAACCTGAGGACGGTCGGCCGCAGGGAATCGGACTCACGACCTGTCAAATGTTATGCAAATACTCTTTTCTTTTATTTATAGCGTATACACTTTAGTTTGAATTTAAATTTGATTTTTTTATTTATAGCCTTTGGGCATCCATGGCTCAGGGCGGAGGATAGAGGAGGGGAAAGGATGCTGGAAGATTTCGACCAGAGCTTATATTGAAGGCGCTATCCTGGCATTTGTTTGCTGTGACTGGACAAAACTATGGAAACCTCAGGATGGTCGGCCGCTTGGAATCGGACCCACGACCTATTAAATGCTATACGAATGCTCTTTTATTTATAGCGTATAGACTTTAGTTTGAATTTAAATTTGATTTATTTTATTTATGGCCTTTGGGCGGAGGATAAAGGAGGGGGAAAGGATGCAGGAAGGTGTTAGTGAGGATATATATTGAAAGTGTCATTCGTGCATTTGGCTAATTTGAGTGAGGAAAAATCTTGAAAAAAACGTAAGTCAGGATGTTCACCCGCTAGGATTGAATGCAGAACATATCGAAAGCTACACGTATGCCCTTTTCTTTTATTATGCCCTTTAAATATCTAAGGCCCAGGTCGAGGGTACAGGAGGGCAAAGGATTCAAGAAAATGATGGCGCGGGTCTACATTAAAAGTGTCACCCCGGCATTTGCGTAGTCTGACTGAGGAAAAGCCTTGAAACACAATGTACTTTAGGATGGATGGTCGGGCGCTGAGGTAGAACTCAGAACCTATGGCATAGTACGGGAATGCTCTTTTCTTTTTATTTATGATCCTTAAACTTTACTGTGAAGGTTTAAATTTGATTTCTTTTATTTATGACCTTTAGGTATCTAAGGGTCAGACTGTGGATTGAGGGTGAAAAGAATTTAGTAAAGTTTCAGAGAAAGGAGAAGGAAATTTAATGAAAGCTAAATATTTTCTTTTTTAAAAACATTCATAGTATATTTTAAAGATATCTATGATATAATTGGGAGGATAAGATGTTTTAGTATTTAAAGGGTTTGAAACAGTGCTTTTACCACACTTTAGAGTGGAGGTCTTACCTCTTAAATGTTTGAGAACACCCTCCCTTTGAGATATTCTTGTCACTTGAACTAGTAAGGAAATCCATAACATATCGAATGGATAACCAGTGTTAGTAACACATGCATTAGATGCTTTACTTGTGATTTGCTTGGATAATTAAGTTTTATTCTATGTCCTTTCAGCATCTATGCCTCATATGAAAGCGTGGGATGTAGTCAAAAGAAGCGTTTCAGAGGACTTCATAAACTAAGGGGTCATTTCCAAACACGCTGGTCTTCCTTGCGATTTGACTGAGTAGTTATTAGAAACATCTTGCTTACGATTTGCGTGAGTAGTCAAGAGAAGCTTCACCCAGAGGTGAATTTGGAGTTTCTATCAAGTTTTGACTTTCCAGCTATTCTGTCAAACTTTTGTACTATTTCTCAATATCAATTCTTTTATTTATACCTATGTATACCCGCGACTGAAAATTAATTTTAGTGACTTTAGCATAATTAATTAAACTTTTCTTAAGATAATAGTAATGATGATTAAATAAATTTGTTATTTTTTAAGTTTTCAAAAAGAATAGAAAGTGAAGGCTACACTGTGTTCTGTTCCTTCTTCTCCTTCTTCTAGCTGAGCGAAACTTAAATTAAAGGCAATTTGATTTCTTTTATGAAAATTAAATGTGAAGAGTAAATGTTAAGATATTCGTTCTCTATCGTCAGGGTATCCAGAGTATATTAGTGGGATATCCCTCCTTTCATAAGGTTGTTGTGCAAAAAATGTTTGTTAGTATTATGTAGGTTATGTGTGTATATATGTGTAAACATTGACTTGTGAGGAACCTCTTTAAACACCGAGTTATGGGAAATCTATATGTGTAAACATAGACTTATGAGGAATCTTTTTAAACACAGAATTACGGGGAACAACTGTGTGTAAACATAGACTTGTGAGGAATCTGTTTAAACGTTGAGTGTAATCTTAATAAGCATCTTCGCATGCGTAAAGAAAGATCAAATAACTAGACCATCTTATAGAATTATATTGATAATATTTAATAACTCACTTTTTCCACGTATGTGGATAATAATAAAGCTTTTATAAAGAATATTTTAAATAACTAAATTGTGAAGAAGAAAATTATGTGAGTACTTTGTGAAGGAGAAGTGAAATATTATCTACTTGATTTTTGTGCTGCGACTCTGTTTTTGTGAACAAGGAGTTAATTTCTGTGTATTATTTGCAGGAATCATCTTTTGAAATCAACTTTCTGTATAAGCAACTGATATATTTAAGAAGGTAAGAATGGATTGCACAACAGGATTCACCAGTGGTGATCATCTTATCCTGACTGAGAAGGCTAAAGGATTTGCCGACTCTGAGGCGATGCATGAGACCTATGCCTAATTGTGCCGTTTAGCCAATTTGAATAAGATATTTGGTGCATGTCTTCATGCAAATGAATTGATTCAATTAGGTAGTGTTGGCTTCTTTGACTCCTCCTCTAACGCTAGGCTGGCTTTCCAGCATTATATGCTATTCACTGAACCCATTGATGACAATAATGAGAGAATGCTTCATCCTCATGTTGCCTTTCTTTTTGGATTAATTCCTATTGTGAGAGATGATATTCAGGAAGTATATGTGTCTATGAATTCAGATGATTCATTTAATATTGTTCCTCACAGTCTCTCTCTCCTTTGGAGAATCTTTTCCTGTTTCTACTGTAAGTTGTATGCCTGCTTCAACAACTTCTTGTACTTCTACTACTGCTTCTGCTCCTGTGAATGTAGTAACGTCTGCATTAACTCAGGCAACTACATTCGTAACTACGATATGACCTATCTGCAGTCCGATACCATCTACTTCTTTTGCACCTTCTACTTCTTTTATTCCTTCTTCAGCTCCTACCTTAACTTTTGTTGATAACTTTTGTTAAGTTACCGACTGTGTTCTTTCTCCAAAGGATAATGAGATATGTGATCAAGCCTATGATTTATATGAGGGATGAGGTTCTCCTTTGAGTCATGATAGAATTAATCATCTTATAAATCATGTTGATCAAGTGGAAGATAATATTATTTTGCGAGGGAACAGGGGATTATCACTGAAATTATAGGTGAACGCGTTCGCGATTTCGGTAGTTTTCGTCTGAAAGGTAGGGAAATCTCCATACGTGCGAAAGCCACAAACTCCAGGTTAACCCCGGTTGAGTATGTTGAGAAACTTTTTGATTTTGCATTACAACATTTGCTTGGTAATGTGGATCCTCAATCCTGTGTCCAATTTAGTTTAGAAAGTAGCAATGATGTCAACGGGAAAGACGTCTTCATTCCGTGGCGTAGAAGAATCCATTTCACTACTGAACATATTTTAAGTTCGATTGAGAATATTCTCAACTCAAATGAAAATTCCCTGTTACCCGATAGTGTAATCGTTAAGGCTAATATATCCGACCCAATTCGCGGACAAGGCGAAAGGAAGAAGCGAAATAATGATATGTATTTACCTCTGGAGGAGTACTTACAAGCACACATTATTCCAGTGCCTAAATTGGGAGCTAACTCCTATGATCGTTTACCAAGAGCTTTAATCATGGCAGAGAAGAAAGTAATATATATAAGTATATATATGAGTAAGTAATATATATGAAAAAGCATCCTAAAAATTGGGAAAAGCAAGCTAAAGTTCTTTGTAAACGAACAAATATTAATATTTCAAGCTTGGGTGGCAGTATTGAGGATATTGATCAATTTCAGAATTTTGATGGTGATCAATTCCAAATTGTAGTTTATGCATTAAAACCAGCTAGTCGAGACCCCGAAGTGGTCTATAGTGGGAATGTTGAAACCAGAAACAAATTATTTGTTTTATGATGACCAGCATTCTGACGTTATTGAGACAATTACTGCCTTTTTAAGAAGTAAAGGTTATTGTAGGGATATTTTTTTAACCATACGAACGTCGTAGTAAACATAAGTGCGAACATTGTGAGGAGTACCATAATTTTGAAACTTCTGACGATGAGAGAGCCATTACCTGTAATACTTGTTTAAGAACTTTCCCCTCGCAATCATGCTATAATAAGCATAGCACGAAGGCGAGGGGAAAACCTGTATGCTGCTATGTTAAATTGTGTCAACATTGTGGTGTAAAGGTTGATACCCGAAAAAGAAAGAGTAACAATGCTCATGTATGTGGAGATCGATTCTGCACTATCTGCAAGTTATACATTAATGTGAATCATTTCTGTTTCGTACAGAAGACAAAACTGAAACTTGAAACTTATTTTTGCTATATAGTTTATGATATTGAGACCATGCTACTCAATGAAAACGAAAAAGGTGAACATGAACACCGCCCAAACCTCATTTGCGCCTCATTCCGCTGTTTTAAATGTAAGAGCCATATGGAGGAGAATTATAAATGTTTTCAATGTGAAAGGGACTTTGTGTTTTATAATATTGAAAGCTTTGTAAAGCATATTCTCCAACAAGGTCCTAAGTTTAATACAGTGGTTTGTAGCGCATAACGTCGCGAAATTCGATCCCGTATTTGTTGCACGTGCATTCATTGAAAAGGAACAAATCATTCCTCAAATAATAAGCCAAGATGCGAAAATTATCCAGTTGAGTATACGTAATATTACTTTTAGATACTAATTTTTTCGTGTCCGTGCAATTATCAAAATTACCGGCTACAATGGGATTAGGCGAAAGTTTAAAGAAGGGATATTTCCCGTTTTTGTTGAACACTGAGGACAATCAAAATTACAATGGAGAATGGCCGGAGAACTTTTTGATAATGAAGAAAAATCAGAAAGTGAACGCGGAGCTTTCAAGGTTTGGCATATGGAGTGTGTGGAAAAAGACCTTACATTTAAATTACAACGAGAAATGTTAGAATACTGCAGGAATGATGTTCATATATTGTGCGAGGCGGTCATTAAGTTTTCAGACTTAATTGAACAAAAGACTGAAGAGATCTAGTGTTTTTTTCAAGTAAGTACTATTGCTGCGTGTGCTATGGAATCCTTTCGATCTTTATATTTAGAAGAGAAAGTATTCCTGTGATTCCCCCGTTTGGGTATCGACAACGTAACCTCTAGAGTAAGAAAGCATTAAGATGGTTAAAGTACATGGAATTCATAGGCAATGATGTTTCTATTCATAAGGCTGAAAACGGAGATAAAGTACATTTTGGACGATTCAAAGCGGACGGGTATGATAAGAAACATCGTACTGCATATGAATTTTATGGATCTTTTTATTATGCTCCTTCATGCATTAAGCAAGGTCGTCACGTGCCTCTCAATGACACGAATGGCAAAACATTAAATAACCAAGATATTGCGATAATGGGGAGAAAGCAATATTTAGAAACTTGTGGTCTAAAGCTTGTAGAAATCTATGAATATGATTTGGATCAACAAGTTAAGGAAAATCCACATATTCGGCAATTTATTAATGATCACTGTGAAAATATTGAAGGTAGGTTAGTGCCTAAAGACTCTTTCAAGGGAGGTAGGACTGAAGTTTTCAGATCTCTCTATGAGTGTCCAGAAGACGAATTTATTCGTTATGTCGACATATGCAGTTTATATCCATATGTCATGAAAAAGAGAGCTCTCCCTATTGGTAAGCCTACCATTTACCGAGGGAAAGCATGTCCTGATCCCAAACAAATTCACGGAGTTGTTTTCTGCAAGGTTGTTCCTCCTCAAGATCTTGCTATTCCTTGCTTCCATATAATACGAATGGACGTCTCGTATCCGTCCTCTGTCGTACTTGAATGGAGGAATTGAATAGTAATGATTGTAACCATATTGTTGACAACGCTGTTGCACCGGCACGTTTTGTACTCCTGAATTGTATGAGAGTATGAAGAAAGGGTATACCATTCTTGATACTTATGAAATTTATGAGTTCAAGATGAAAGAGAGGTTATTTGAAGATTATGTTAATAACTTCTTGCAGATGAAACAGGAAGCCTCTGGTTTTCCATCTCAGTGTGTTAGTAAGGAGGAAAAGCAGAAGTATATTGAGGGGTATGCTGAGCATGAAGGTATACAACTTAATCCTGGTAACATCAGTAAAAACCCTGGTTGGCGCTATATATCGCAAAACTCTTTAAATTCTCTGTTTGGGAAGTGGGGACAGAGAACTGATTTAGCACAGACCAGAGTAGCCCTTCTTGGATATTCTCCGAACACCTCACTTTGAAGTACAAAATGTACTTCTGATCGGAGAAGATGCCTTGCTAGTAACACACAGGGATTTAGAAAATGTTAATACTCTTAATTTCTTTTCCAATGTTATCTTGTCAGCCTTTATTTCATCATGGGTTAGATTGAAATTATATGGTTTATTGTAAAAGGTGGGAATAGAAAATGCTATCTACTCAGATACAGATTCTATCTTCCACATGCATGAGAGAAATCAACCTCCATTGGGTAATACATTAAACTACTTAGGAGACTTAACTAATGATGTCAAAGAGGGGTGGGAGATCCCCATTTTCATTGGGTTAGGGCCGAAGAATTATTCGTATAAGGAGATGGAAATTAAAATGGAATACCAAAACCCACTTTCAAAATTCGGGGAATCACTTTAAATTGTAGTGTTAATTTTGATCATTTTGTAAATTTAGTTAAACATGATTATGAAAAGAAAATCATTAGTAATCCAAATGGAATCTATAGGAAGCCAGGTTTCTAAATTATATCTAGACCGGAAATCAAAACATATCAGAATGTACCAAGTAAACGAAAATTTCATAATGAATTCGAAATACTTCCTTTTGGCTATAAAAGACGACGACGTAACGACTGCTAGTTCGTTTCTCCTTTGTCGCTAGCACATGATCCTTCCCTTCTTTCATCCTGCCACTATCCTCCTTTCAGGTCCCAGCAGAGCTGGGAAAAGTTATTTTGTAAATAGATTATTAATCCATCGTAAATCAACGTTCTCTAGTCATTTTAACGAAATAGTTTGGTTGTATTGTCCTGTGATACCTAAATTATCAAGTCAGAGAAGTAATACACGATTTCATTTCGGACTTCCTTATATGAATACTTTTGAAATTCAGGAAAATTCATTAATAATTCTGGATTACCTTACGACCGAAACTAATACCGATGTTTGGAAAATTTGCACGAAATTTGTAACATCATAAGAATCAAAGTGTTATTTTCATAGTTCAAAATTTATTTCCTAAAGGAAAATATTCACGTGATATATCATTAAACGCCCATTATACCATTGAGTTAAAAAATCCTAGAGATAAGTTACAAATACAATATTTAGCAAGGCAGTTATGCCACAATATAGTAAAGCTGTAATTCAAGTGTTTGAAAATGCTACTGCTGAACCTCATTCATATTTACTTTTCGATTTAACTCAGTGCTGTCATATGCGCCCCCTTCCGCCACCACTGTTCCGCATCGATGTGTGCATGAATCGACTCTACAGGGCACATACTGCAATCGTTCCTTTGACCCGAACCTTCCCCGACACTTCGTTCTCTCGTTCTATTCATTTTTGTTCTACTTTGGTCCATTTTCGGAGGGCTATAGCTCAGCAATGACGCATTTTTGGATCACAATTTCTTAGCTTAAATCACGTCTTTTGTCATTCTCCATCATCCCCTGAAGTTTGACCCACCATTAAAGATACACCCTGTCATCATCATCATCATATTCAGCCTTTTTCTATCCACTGCTGGATGAAGACCTTCCCCTTTTCTTTCCACATATATCGGTCTGCTGATATCCTCATCCATGTAGCTCCTGAAAAACGCTTGATTTCATCTAAACATCTTACATTTGGACGTCGTCTCGGTCGTTTCTTTTCTCTAGTAGTACATTTGTAGTACATTTGTCGTCCACCTTCCAACTGTTCGTCTAGCTATGTGACCGGCCCATCTCCAATTTATCTTCTTCGAAGTCTTGATTACATCCTCTACCTTTGTTTGTGCCTGTCCTGTTCTCTTTTCTCTCCATTTATTTCTCTTCCTGTCCCTCCTGGTTATTCCTAGCATGCACCTCTCCATTGCTCTTTGTGTGACTCTCAATCTTTGAGTCGTTTGCGCATTCAATGTATAAATTTCGCAGCAGTACATCATTACAGGTAAGACACATTGATTATAAACTTTATGCTTCAGACACATTGGAAGTTTGCTTTTGAAAATAAAGTGTAGTCTTTCAAAAGAACTCCACGCCATTTTACATCTTCTATTTATTTCATCGGTCAACTTTGCATTCGATGTTTTAAGCTGGCCTAGGTAAACATACTCATCAACTATACCTATTGTCTCTCCGTTAATTCTCACTTCCTTCTTTGCAGCATGTTGGTTGTACATTACTTTTGTTTTACTTAAGTTCATTTTAAGGCCTATTTTCGAACTCTCGTTACTCAGTTCTTTCATTCTGGTTTGCAGTTCTTCTGCACTTGAAGCAAACAGGACTACATCATCAGCGAACCGTAGGTGATGACGATATTCGCCATTAATTTTAATTCCAACTTCATCCCAGTTTAAATCTGGAACACTCTCTCCAGGACCGCACAAAACTGTTTTGGAGAAATTGAATCTCCTTGCCTTACCCCTTTTCCAACTTTAAATTTTTCACTGACTTGATGCAGCCTAATGACAGAAGTGGCAGTCGAGTAAATGGTTCGCAGTAACTTGATGTATACACTTTCGATGCCTTGATGTTCAAGTGATTTATGTACTGCTGACAAGGAGACCGAATTGAAAGCTTTTTCAAAATCTATGAATCCCAAACATAGTAGAAGTTCATATTCATTAGCCCTTTCCATAACTTCATTCAATTTTTGTATGTGGTCCATTGTGCTAAATACACGACAAAATCCGGCTTGTTCCCTTCCCTGGTTAAAATCTAAGTCTCGTTCAATACGATTCAAAATAACTTTGGTGAACAATTTGTACAGGACTGACAGTAAACTAATTGGCCTGTAGTTTTCGACGTGTTCTTTGTCCCCTTTCTTGTACAACAAAATGATAACGGCATTGTTCCAACTTCAGGGTATTTCTCTCTTCCTCAAGCACATCGAGAATAATTTAGCAAGTTCCTCTTTCATTTTTTCACCTCCCCATTTAAACATCTCTGCTGTGAGTCCATTTTCTCCTGGCGATTTTCCGTTCTTCATCCCTCGAAGTATTTTATCCACTTCTTCTTTCATTACGTCTCGGACTTCTACATCATTTTCTTCTGAGTCTTCATTTCCTAGCTCTTCCTCGGAGTAGTACAATTCTGTGTAGAAATTTTCAAATATGTTTATAATTTGTTCCTTATTTCGTTTTATGGTCCCGTCTGGTCTGTTAACTGCAATTGTTTTCTTTTTCCCTTTCATGAGCTGCTGTTTGGCTTTCTTCAAATACTTGTTCTCCTCGATTGTATTTCTAACAAGATTTTCGTTATATCTTCGTACATCCTCTCTTATTTTCTTTCTTACGGTTTTATTTAGTTCTACGTACTAAATCCTCTTTATGTAGTTTTCCTCTTCTTTCATTTCCCTTCTTTTCTTCATCAAGAGCTTAGTTTCTCCTGAGATTTTGCTCTCTTTTCTCTTTCTGGTACCTGCTATTTCCTTGGATGTTTCTCTTATTATCTCAGTTAGTATTTTATTTCTGCTATCGATGTCTTCTTCATCCTCTAACTCTTCCAAGGCGCTGAATTTGTTCCTTAGTTCTATCTCGAATTCTGTCTGTGTTTCCCAGGACTTTCCAGATCTAAAACGGACGGTTTTCCTCTGATAAGCTTCTTTATCTCAAGTCTAGTATTTAGTTTCAGCTTACATCTCACCATCCTATGATCACTCGAGATTTGGAAACTGTTCAGAACAGACATGTCTTGCAGAATTGCCCTGTTATTTGATAGAACGTAGATAATTGTAAATACACAATTGGGATATTCTTTGACATTATGGGGGCCTTCGACAATTTGTGGTGGCCTTCCTTGCTAAGGGAATTAAAGAAAATCGAGTTGCATAGCAAATTGTGGAAAGTTGTAAAAAACTACTTCGCAAATAGACTAATAGAAGTAGAGACGGTGGATGGCGTCGTGGCTAAGATGCCAACAAAAGGTTGCAAGCAAGGCTCGGTACTAGGCCCGGTTTCTTGGGACTTGGCCTTCCAACCGTGCCTGGAAATGCTGGATGGAATGCGGCAAGTGGAAAGAGTGGTGGGATATGCCGACGACCTGGCGGTCTACAAAATAAAGCAAATGAAGTAATAGACAAAATGACGTCGTGGTGCAAAGAGAATAAGTTAACAATATCATCAGAAAAAAACAAATATGTGTTATTTAAAGGAAACCTTAATTTCAATAGAGGACCAACTATAAAAGTGAATGATAAGAAAACGATAAAAAGGGAAAGACACTTAAAATATCTAGGTATAACCTTAGACGAAAAACTTAACTTTAGAGAACACACAGCTATAATAAAAAATAAAGCAATAAAAGTTTCACATAAATTGGTAAACATCGCAACAAAAGACCTTAAAATTCCAATTAAAGTAATAC
>JAGDQP010039007.1:0-17917 GCA_022664845.1 Lepisma saccharinum | reverse complement strand
TACGGACCCTCGACTTTATGTACTTTATTGTTGTTAACTATTTACATCGAAAGGGGCTCTCACAGCAGAATATTCCATAAGACCATTTAATCAAAGCATTGAAAGGTTACATCTACTCAGCTAATGGCAATTACTAAATTCCTTGCAAGTAAATAACTTACCGTTCTTTCTCTCCCAGATTTTAACACGATTTAACAAATTTATACTAACGGCCATAAACCTCACCATACAAAAATTATATCAATATATTTTTTGCAGCGAACTACGAATAACACAAGGTCTTTGGGGGACTCTTGTAAAAGTAAATTAAACACAAATTTACCATTTTAGTAATGAAACTGCGCGCTTAGAAAAGTTTCAGCTGTATCACTCCTATTTTTAATTTAGAGACGTCATTAATGGCTATATTAATTAATTTTATAACAAATATTTTGTACGTTTCCTGTTACAAATTAGTTTTTTCGAGTAACACTGTGGTATCGTATTACCAGGTGAGTAAAGCACTTTAATCTTTAATCGTTTTGATTCACTAATTTGGTATTATTTAATCATAAATCAGAATAATATCTTACTTATTCAATATCCAGCAAAATAGTGAAAAGAAAAGATTCCCAATTAGTTTCCTAAGAAAAAATTATACATGGAACCGAACCAATTGCACCCACAGTGATTCTCCCAATTCCATCCACCAGTTTACTCTGACTACCACCAATTAAAAATATCCACATGCATCCATATACCACAATTTACTACAATGGAATCCCTTCAATTAGCCAATTGAAGTACCCAAGATTCCAACAACATGCTCTAATCCCTTTTGATTTACCAAAATCCCTCATGCATAGAACCAAAATTTCCCTTTTTTCATGCACCAATTAATAGTTTAATGCCATGATAACTAGCTACTACAAATTTAGTACTTTTGATTTTAAGAAAGAGAAATAAATCATGCATCTAATCTACTCCTAGAGGAGAAAAAATAGGGATAGGCACAGAATTCTATTAGAAATAATTATTCCGACGTACTCGACCCAATTCAGCTGTAACAATTCTACTGAGCCTCTTCTATTCACCCTGAATAAATTCGCTTGCTTACTCTACTCCCGAAAATTCTATTTTCTACAAGTAGAGACAAATAGAGATAGGAAAAATTTAAGACAATACATCTGCAAGGAATAGCATTGAGAACACCATAAGAGAGATAAGTTTACATAGAACCAATTTTACAAACAGTCATAAATAAACACTTTCGTTTGTCAGATCTTGTACTCAGGCCTCGAGCAAATTAATCAGCACACATCTTAAAAATGGCATAGAAATATTATTTTATAAAACAGTTATGCTCGGCCGGTACGTAAAATTAATAGACTGAGATTTTAAAGCATTTTTATGAGGTTTTATTTTTTCTCTTTCTTTCTCGTATTTTCTTGAGACAAAAATATTCTGTTTGGATTTTCCATAGAAATACCACACCACATTTTCTACCTGACAACCAATTTATCAGCTTATCTTTTCAGCCACAATTACGGCGTTTTATTTACGGTGTTTTATTAAACACTCCATCCAAGCTTATTATTTTATAATAGCCATTTTTTTTCAACCGCTGGCCGTTATTGTAATCCTATTCAATTTTCCGTAGCCTCTCTTTCCAACTGACCATCGTTGATGCCTTGCTGCGACTGTCCCCCGCGCGCGAATTCCACTTTTCCTAACGCTTTTTTCATTCTCAGAAAGAGGGGGTGAGAACGAAAAACAAAAAAGCAGTTACCTCATGTGACCGTTGCTCGACTTCTCGTAGCTTGGGGGTAAACGAACCTTTTTAAAGTTGTTTTAGAGCTTTAGACTTTTTTTTGCAAAAAAAAAAAACATTTTTTTATTTATAAGAAGTCGTGAAAGAACTAAGAAAGAAAAGATAAAGAAACTAAATCAAATAAGAAAATTAACACCAACACATAATACACAATTTAAATATACGAACAATAAAATACTTTGTTTCCTAAATGAAAAAGAAAGATTCAATTAACAAATTATTTACAAGATCTTCAAATTAAATATTTCTTCGTTCATACTCTATTTATGTGCATATTTACCTAAAACTAAATATTACTTAAAATTAATTAGATTGGCCAGTTTTACAACTAACACATAGTATACAGAAATTGCACACATTCACATCAAATTACAAAAATAAATAAATTCCGTGTAATGAGAAATTCATTACTCTCTCATTTTCCCTTTCAACAATATAATAAACTAAAATTATTTTGCTTTTCCTAGATTTAATTTTTTATGGAATTCCCATAACGTAATTACATATATAATACAAATGTTTGTAATAAGTTTAATTTTTTTACATTAGATATGTCCTGTAATCTCTCACTTTGAGGTATAGAATTAATTTAGCATTTCCACTGTTTAATTCTTTTTTCCTTTCATAATTGTATTGTTCTCTAACCTTTCACTTTGTAGCGTAGAATTCATTTGATTTTCTGCCTGTCTAAACGCTGCTTAACACGGAGAATTGTAATCCTAGCAGAAATGCTAACTTGGCAAAGGGAAAATGCTACGATAAAAGGGCAAGTCCATAGCGATTTTGATGAAATATTGCAATGTTCCGTGTATTTACTTACACGCGCACATTATGTAAACAGAACACTGTTTATAAACATACATGTGACAAGTGATGAAACCACAACAAACAGTGAAGTGACACATAAACATTAGCAGACGACAAGAACGAACTCATCATGGACGCAACAGATGGGGTTGCTATCAACATGCAGAGGGAGTTGGAGTCGTCGAAGGAGAGACTTGGAGGACCGCGCTCAAAGAAGACTATAAAACTACGATTCACCAGCTTCAGAGTATCACTTACTCCTGGGTAGTCAACTCCTCTCCTTTTACTTGTTCACAGAAGGTATCGCTTCTGGAACATCCTGAATTCCTAATACACAGAAGGCATCGCTTCTGGTATGTACTCTGCATAAACTAATCACTCCTTTGTTCACGGAAGGCATCGCTTCTGGAGCAACACAGCATACACGGAAGGCATCGTTTCTGGTGTGTACTCTGCCTAAAGTCGCCTTATTGTACACAGAATGCATCGCTTCGGGTACATCCAAGACACACAGAAGGCAACACTTTCGGTGTCTTCCTTACGTGCACAGAATGCATCGCTTCTGGCACGACACCTCATCCTAGACCCCTTCTTTGGAGAAAACACCCAAAGGAGAAGACGTCTACAATTATCTATTTTCTATACTTAGTTTCCTACGGGACTCTCTATTTAACAATCTGTAAAGTTATCTCCTTTTGTAATAAAACTGGTTATGGGCTAAAAGACAAACCCCGAGTATCTATCATCTTTACCTCAGGTACTCTACAAGAGAACCAATAGAACTAGGTTGCCACCTGTCCCGTATTTTAGGTGAAATTTGTGCATCCCGTATTATCAGTGGTTGTTCCGTATTATAATTAGGAAATTTTCAGACATGTTTTCCACATATCAATAATTATAAGAAATAAACAGTGATGGACTCTTTTCCAACTGTTTACTATGCAAATTGGCTAGAGGACTCTGTTCATACCCCAGGCCCCAACATGAGACCTGGAGATATAGTAGTCATGCCTTGTTTGCTCTAGTTGATAACACAATGCCAAAATAGCTGTATTAATTCAACACTCTTCGGGGTACCAGAGCGACCACGACATTTTGTGTTAAATCAACACCGTTTGTTGTATGTTTTCTTTGATTCAGCACTGTGATAGTAGTAGCACAGTGACATTCTTCATTGTGTTGAATCAGAATTGACAAATCCATTGTGCTGAATCACCGAAATCAATGCAATTTGTTGTGTTGATTTTAAAAAAATTGAAGCGCAGAAACACGGAAAGGTACTGAATTATTTTTTTTTTTTTTTTTTTTTTTTTTTTTTGCAGTGCAGGTACTATGCTTAGGAAATCGAAATCTCCATTTTCCACCCGCCAGTGTTTTTGGAGTGTGAAAATTCGCAAGCAAAACGTTTCTTTTCTGTGTGCTCTTGATTATCATGGATGTTCTAAATTGTGCGGGTAGTCATATAGTAGTACAGTACCTTACTAGTTAATTTTATTTTAGGGTATTTCAGATTTGTCCTGTATATTTTGGTATTATCCCGTACTTTTTGCAGAGTGTCCCGTAATATATTCATCAAAAGGTGGTAGCCCTAACTAGAACATTACGATATATGCTAAGAAAAATGTTACGATTTATCGTAGCATAAATTCTTCCGTGTCAAGGCGGCCTAATTCTTTCATGCCTTTACACTTGCATTCTTCTCTAGCTCTTTCGTATTTGAACTTTAGATTTCTTTTGTTGATTTCGCATTATTGTGCTATCAATTCATTATTAGTTTTAAAAGCACTACGAAGTTCTTTTCAAATGTCTTTTAATTTGTGACTAATTGCAATGCTTTTGCTTCCGTATCTTACAGTGATGAAATGGTGCTCATGGATCGTGGTATGCAGCTTCTACACGGAGTTAATTAGAATTCGGAAACTGCCCTATCAATTGTACGATAAAACTCTAATTGCAAGAAGAGCCAACGTACATCATTAAGAAAGCTAAATAATTACTAATCCATAAATTTTAAATAAAACGTAGATCCAAAATGGCAGACTAATAACAAACAGAAAATACTTTATTCTTGTCTTTCTTTGCAATACAATCACACGCTATACATGGCGTTATTTGTTACAGCACAAATTTTGAGTTTCTCTTTAAAATATATATATTTTGTAAAAATTTATTATGTTGATCTTAGCAAAACGTGTTTTATAAACACGTTAAATTATACATAAATATCCAAGATCAACCAAATATCCTAACAAATGCCGACGACTGTAGCGCTACCTATGGGTTGAATTTGTAAATTCAGAATGAAACTGAAAGAAGTTTGTAATTTTCATATTCTTAACTATGTGAGAGTGTATTATTTAGTTTAATCCATATTACTGAATTTTTGTATCCTCTCTATTTTCGTGTTTTGATTCAAATTGTTAAAAAAATAATAATTTACCAGAGATACCACAGTCTACATCATTGGGTTGATTACTCAAAACAATTTAGTCACGAGCTTCCGTAAATTACAGCATACTATCAGTGCATTGAGCTATGCGTAACGGTACTGGAGTGATTACTTGACATCAAAAGATAGACATCAAAGCAAATACTTAACCTCGTTCGTCTATTTTCTATTTGATCCAAAATGAACAAAACTTTCAGATCTACCGTAAGTTTTTTTTACGCTTGTTGTCTTTTGATTTATCTCTTAATTCTTGAATTATGCACCTACTATACTGTGCTTATAATAGTACATCCTGTAAATAATGTTTATATTATTTTCAGGAATTAAGGTGTAAATAAAAAACATGGCACACAGCAATAACAAACTTAAACAACTGAGTTACAATTTAAACCTTAATCCATGATGGTTCAAACCGGAAGTGGACGATCGAGATTACCTATACTCTTCGCTCACTACCTTCACATATTCATTAAATTTTAATGGTATTGATCAGTCCTGTATGGTTTTTAATCGAGGTCAATGGTTAGTGATAACTCGAAATTAAAATGTTTTGAGCATTCTGTATTTTCTTTAAAGATCTCCTTTGCAAGGTATCAATAATTTGATGGTTCTCAACATACGAACGTATGTGTCTATATTATTTACGAGTACATAAAATGGATACAAATAACACTGATAATTTTATCTAAAATGTCAGGAAAATTAAAAAAAAAATATCTTGGTCTGGTGTTTTTTTATTTATTTATTTAGAAACAAGCAAGATAGGAAAAATAATCTTGAAAAATGTTGAGAATTTAGCAAAACGAGTACAAGATAAGCGGGTTGATTCTACTGGAAAGCACTTTTCCGCGAACAGCAGCGCTACCTTCTGGTTGCCCCTAAAACATGTATTTCTGATTATCAAAGACAGTTTCTATGACATATTATTTTATTTTCTATGAAAGAGTAACGTCGTACGACGTAGCTGTCATCGTGTATCTTTTACTTGGTTTGGAATGTAGGAGCGAGGGTAAGAATGTGAGCACGAATTGGTAAAAGGTGGCAATATCTGTGAACTTGTAAAAACACAAGCTATGAAAGTGAAACATTTTATGTGATGTAAGCCTATGTACCAGAACTTTCGCAGAGTTTGCATGTATTAATAAGACAAAATGAGGATATATACTGTGTAATTTTATGGGGTAGGGTGTATGATACTTCGAACACTGCTTGCGCACATGACAGGAAGACAATCTTATTAAAGATACGTCCAAATGTTAAGATAACGGCCATTATACTCACGTAATTATCTTCTTTCGGCATGAACTGGAATAAATTTAAATGATAAACACAAAACAACCTGACCAAGTCTGAAGGTATCAAATAAAACGCCACTGAAGTAAATAAACTGTGAACGCAATGGAGTTTATATTATTAATATAAAGAAACATACATTATGATTAGAAATGTCTTCAACATACAGTAGATTATGTGATTCGACGTTTCTTAATGTAACTTACGAAATTTTGTTTATTTTACAAAGTAAAACTCAAAGAATTATTTTGCTTTTAGTAAATAGCGTGTAAATGGATATTAGATACTCTCTCAGATGTCATAACGACCGAAAACAAAATAAAAGATTACACTAAGCTAGGCTAAAACCGTTATAGTTACTAAATCACATTTATTTAATCTAACGAAACTGCTCTAATTTAAGCTAACTTGACATACTGTCACTGGCTGAAGGGTCCGGAGGAAGTATCGAAAGAGAATAAAATACTTTACCGTGTTATTAGTACATATTTTATAGTTCACGTTCTGGTATCACTGATTTCTAAGTTAGATTGTGCGGTAGTTGTAATGAGAACACTAGAAACTTATTATGATTAAAACATTTTTCATGAAGAATCTATAAAATGTATACCACACGTTTATAGGAACTCATTTTGCTTGTACGTTATTTGTTCATTTTAAAGAATAGTTTATTCATTTTTTGAAAGTTGTAAATGCGAAGAATATTTGGGGCTGCTCTACTGTAAGCACTTTATGTTTGCTTTACTCTTCAATATTTTTATTGATATAATTTCACTTTCTTTTTCATTCTTTGGCTTCAGATTCGATATTCTACGTTAGTTAAGGTTTGTTAGGTTAGATTGCATCAAGTATGAAAAAGTTAAGAGTACAAGGACCTTAAAATGCTTACAGTCCAGCAGCTCTTATAGAAATAATTTATTGAGGCTTATTGATAAAGTATAACTCATGGAATCTAAACGCGTCAACCAAAATTTGAAGAATTTGGAAATTTTTTAGAAGAAAATCCTTGGGTAGAACTCATATGTGTAATTTATTGAGTTCGTGTCTATAGTTTACAGCAATGTTCTCACGCTCCTTTGGTTGGGCGAATATATTGCAGAACATTGAAAATTGACTAGCTCCACAATACAATTTTTTAAATTCTATTTTTGTAGCCTAAAATACATCATCATTCACAAAATTGGAGTTTGAACGTCTTTAAGCAGGTTTTAAAATATGAAAACAGATTTTAAGAGAAGTTAAGTTCTTTAATGCTAGAATCTTTTCTCTGCGTTTAAAAGATATCTTTGACGTGTCTACACTTTAAGTAACATTGTTTACACTTAGTACACAACTTGTTGTTCTACGAAAGTTAACATAAATATAATTACCTCATACATTTCAACAAGGTGTTAGAGATGGTGATGGAAATGATCCTTGTGGCATTCCAAAGACTTTTGTACCCGAACGTTCAATGTAATAATATGATTAGTAACTTGAGTTTGAGTTAATACAAAATAAACATTTAAATCATGACAGAGTATAACTTAAATTTACATATAATCAACATTTCAGTGTTTACATGGAAACTGAACAGTCACATAATTTGTAATCATCCAGATTGTTCATTGTCTACTTTTTCATAAGTAAAAGTTCAACAATTATTTATTATACTCAACCATTGTCAGAAAGTGTCTATTTATAGTGTTATTATGCAGAGAAAGCAACGTTTTAGATTCGATAGGTGCGTTTTTCTTAAATCCACGCTGCTCCAGTACAACGAGCCACAACAGAACAAGAAACACTACCGAGTAATTTAGTTCAAATATGTAGATGAAAATCTTAATGCAGCATCTTCGCAAAACATAAATTAATCTTAAACTTGACATAACTTGTAGTTGATAATTAGCGGTTCGATTGCACGTAGTAACAATGTTAAATGCTAAATGCTTGTTTTTCCATTTCTAAACAACTTGAAGTGTATCTACTTCTGTTTGAATTTAACCCTAGTATTCCTAAATTTGTGTTGTAGAACTACTGTAAATAATTCTTTACGATTATTTCCACTATCAAAATAACCTAAGAAACAATATCTCTCAATAAAGACAAAAACAGTCTCCCATAAATATACTTTTTAAAAGATTAAAATTGTACACTTTCTCGACATACTTCAAGTGAGTGCGAGAAGGCAAAGCATTTACTGCAAAAACATGTCCTTTGCAGGCGGGTGTAATTACTAATGAATTAGCACTGATGACGTCAGTTGGAGAACGTTACGTCATTATAAATTAAGATTACGTATGGAAACTAAGAATACCTGTAAAGGCCCCGATCTAGAGCTCCTAGCGATTAATGATGATAGGAAATCAAAATATTCAATCTGAAAGGATAAACAACATTTTTCACAGCACTTCGTTCAGACTATGTGGCATGGGAAGCATTTGAAGCATTAAAATGTGTTAAAGAATTAAGAAACGTGCAAAATATATGAATCTTCATTGTAAGTTACCATAACGAGAAACGCGCTTGTGCTATTTACCGTATCTTCCAGTGACGTCACAAGCCATTCATCAAATGAGAATTAGAGCACGAAACTGTGCTATTCTGTTATATTTCTTGTACCGTCTATACGCTTACAATAGTACCAAGTGTTCGTGTCTGCTGTGCAGTACCAATAGGCATCGTGCCTTAGAATGTATTTGGTTTACTTTAAGATTAAATAGATAGATAAATAATAAGAAAAGCGCTTGTAACGATTGGTAACATTGTAAGAATCGGCATTTGGAAGGATCGGCGAATGGGGATTTCCACTAAAGCACGGATTTAAGATTTCATAAATCAATTGAAAGCGTAATAAAAAGTTATCCTTAAAATATGTCTCTAAAAATCAATATTTGCAGAATAAAGGGAAGAAATTGAGCCGGATTGTAAGCGAAAATAAAACGAAATTTCATTGGTCGACGTCACAAGTACCCAGAGCTGGTGGCGTCTGCTATTATTCGACTTGTGATGATTCGTATTACAGGTTCAATGGCCGGAAAATAATGAATATTTACTTTGAGTAATTTGTTTATGGATTTGGAACATTGCGTTGAAAGGTAGTTTATAAGAGAAAAACGCCATGGAGGATTTTTATAGAAAACTTGGTTTATTTTTCTAGTTGTAACGTCTCTCATACGTTGTAGTGCAGTAACTCTTACGCGGGAAAAGAAGGTTCAATCACTGATAGGTACAGAAGTTTAAAGTCTTGCACTTTAATCACTTATAATAAGATGTTATAGTAATGAGGAATTTTTTATCCACACTTCAAGTGCTCTGAGGAGACATGCATAGTACAACATTTTGGACTTTTCTGTGCAGTCTTGCCAACATGAGAACGTGATAATGAAGGATTATTTTTCTCCACTTTCCCAATAATAGAAAAGAGGATATGCTTTCTAATGATATAGTAATGCAGCGATTTTTAATTCATATTGACAATAAAGTCAATTAAATAAAGTTGTCAAACACTACAACTAAAACCAAGATTTGCGAAGGGCTAATTTTGAGAAGATTGCAGTTACTTTTGAAAATCCACATGCTCCCTCCCTTGCTACTAATGTAAACAGTGACAAAAGGTACATCTTACGTCACAGCAACTCAAAATTACGCACTAGTACTTCACATCAGGGTACTATGTTTATTTAAATATTTTTAGTGGAAATCCTCATAGTATCATACCATTGAACCAGTCTACAACATACTGGAGTGCTCGGTCACATTAAAAATAAAGTTTTTATCTGAAGCCAGGATCAAGAGGAATAGTTAACCTCTTTTGTCCACTCCAAGTTTAATAGAGAGAAAACCAAATATCCAGTTCTAACTCAGATTTTAATGTTTGCTCTATCTGTGTGCCCCTTTCTATTTATACTAAATTATTGAATTACGTAAAATAACATTAATATTATTTATATAATGTTCTATTATATGTGCAGTCCAATAAATAAGTAACGGGCCACACAGCAATAACAAGTGTAAAAACTAATAAACCGAAAATTGACATACAAGGTTGTTTCCTCTTCTCGTCTGGCCTTACACTCTAATCAAGCTCTCCAGTATTGTTAAGAACATTTCAATGGATTCAGCGAATTGTTTTGTACCAATATTATTTACAAAGCATTTTACTAAACATATCGCACTGTTTCTAAATATTTTACTACGTAATAAGGATAAGAAAAAGTCGGTGTTCATTTTATGGCTGATGTTTCGTGTTTGTGTAAAAGAACATGTTTAATTTGTCAATTGTTGTGTCACGTAAATTGTATAAAGAAATAGCGTCTGTATTCCTATTTGGACCACAGAACCTGAAAGTAGATTCGTGAGGAAATGAAGCAATAGTTTTAGAGTAACAAAAATAAGTATGTGATAGTGAATACCACAGAAAGTTACTCGTACCTACGGCTCAATTATTGAAAAAGAAAATGTTCAAGAAATCAAAGTGCAAGGACAATTAATAAGAATAACTTGTATAAATACATTAAAAAACATGGTTTATGGAGCAAACACTTATAATAACAAAATCAAGAGTAACATCCTTGCACTTACTTGCTTATTACTTTTGTGCATTTCATACATATTTTATCGGGAAATTAAAAAGATATTTTATGAAAGCTTCACATTTATTTTAGTGCTATTTGCAAACATATAAACAAATAAATAATTTATATGACAGTATTATATAATTTTATACAAATGCATTCAAGAATGTAATGGAATATATATTCACACTATAGTTTCATAAAAGAGTTATATATTTTTGTGGCACTTCACATTTGAAGTATTGTTCAAAGATCGTCAAGCAATTTGAAAAAGAATCATTTTTATCGTTTTAAATATTTACTTTCCAATGATTAAAGTTATGGTGGATTAAAAAAATGTTTTAAAAGTAAGTGATAAAGACAAGATATTGGTACAACAAGAATTAAAACCAATATTGTATAAACAAAGTATATTTAATTGGTGCAAGTCTAAGAATTTTATTCACGTGTATAATTGCTTATGGTTACTGTAATCGTTACAATATTCAAGATACTGGTAAGCAATGTTTTTAGAACTAACTAATAGGTTACCTCATATGTGGCGTCATGAACTCATCCAAGGATGTAATTATTAGAGGATAGGCCAAAATAAAAAGTAACTGACTCCAAACGTAACATATGTCCGCCATCTTAGTGTGCACAACCAGAAAGCGCTCTTTACACAATTTAAATGCATATTCTTCTGTTAATTTGGTTAAATATATTCTATTCATTAACAGAAAAAAATAAAACCTCGGTTTTACAAGCTGATCATTTTCATTTTAAGTCTTTCCCACTCTTTAAAATTATTGCTGTGCATACCAAGATGGCAGACTGGTGTTGGTACGTTAGCGTGGCTTTCATTGCAGGCGCTCGCCGCGTACTTTCCTTGCGATTTCGTGTTACACGTACTTAAACACGTGTTTAAATTAGCTATTCAGCAAAATCGCAAACAAAGCACGCACGTCTGGATGAAAATTCACCCTTATGATTCTGTTTTTTTTTCTATTTAATTCTAACATCCCTGAACAAGTCAATGACGTCACGTGTGGGAGAACCTATTAGCTACTTCGATAAATGTTGGTTCTCAAATACTGCTTTTTAATTAATAAAATCCATTTGTTCAACGTGAAAATAACATGTATAGAACATAGAGTTGGGAATAGAATAGAGTGACCTTTTATGACGTCACATGAAGCCAAATTTACAGTTTAGCGGCAGCCATATTGCGTGGCCCCATTAGAGTCCATCTGTACCGAGTACTGTGAGTCAGCCAGTGACCTTTTTGAAACGCACATTTCTGTCGTGTGACTGCAATGTACAGCACAACACACCTGGGACAATTTCAAGCATTTTACAATTGTCAATTCTCTGCGAAGCAGCTGTATTTTTGAATAACGATAGCTACTTTGGAGGTTTCATCTGACATGCACGCTTCTCATTAATCACTTTCTTTTCCCATTAGAAACAATGAGAAGGCAATACTCGGTATAGAGGGCCTCTAAATATAGGACCAACCAATGCGGTGGAAATGCCTCTTCCTTCCGTCTCTTGACTTCACTCCTCTCGCCCAGAAAACAGCCTCACGCAACCTCTATTCTATTTCTAACTCTATGGTATAGAATAATAACCTACACCATTATAAGTTGTGAGGACAGTGATTCTAATATATTTTTTCTTCTAAGCTAACAGAGTTTCGTAAATAGCAATATTATAACACGTTCCTTCTAGGAAAAGAAATGTATAAAATTAGAAATGTTACATGATTGCAATGGGAAACTACATTTATTTTTTATTTGTGTAACTGAAGGGCCAGTTGTTTAAAAAAAATCTTGCAAACTATAATTTTACTTTGGACAAGGGAAAGAGTGGAGCTATTTTATTCAACTATATAATAAATAAAAGAGTTCAGTCTGCTATGAACAGAAAATATCCGTACGCTTCTTAGGCTTCAAGTAATATAAAACCAAAATTATATAAGTATACAATAGTACCAGATAGTATAAATAATTAAATTATGAATAACAATATAATAGTCACTTTAAAACATTTATGTGCGGCTTTTCACAAATTCATTTTTATTTTTAAAAAAGAAGAAAAAGAAATGATATACTTGTAAGCAGGACTACAAGTGATAATACGTGGATACATAATGTTGTGTCTTCAAAATAAGTTTTTTACTTGACGAATGCTAAATGCTGTGTAATAATAATATATAATAATAGTTCATCATCACGATAACACATTTACAGTATTTTGGATAGAAGAACCAATTTTGATTCATGTTTTTAATAAGAAAGTGTTTTAAATGTTGTTATATGTATATAAATTTATGCATATATATAGATTAATAAGAGAGGTGTTTCATTGCTCATATATCGTAGATTGAGTATTGATTCAGATAATGAGTATCATACTAAATCTCTTATTTCCTCTTTCCATATATGAACTGTCTCCCTAAGGCCCACTTGCCACTGAAGCATCTATGCTACGATAAATTGTAGAGTTAAGAAAAATTCTACCGTGTCAAAGTACAATAGGGCAAGTTGCAATGGTATATTCTATGAAGATTTTGATTGATTTTAAAATATGCTACAATTTATCGTAGCAGAAATGCTTCCGTGCCAAGAGGGCCTAATAGTTTTCAAAATATTTTCAAATCAATTGATCTTTCTTTTTACACAGAATCACTCAGATTTTGGTCTATCTGTAGTTCTAACTACCTTTATACAGGAACCGCCCTAAAAAAGTATATATTCTTCTTCTACTGTAGTTTTCAATTGCCGAGTGGATGAATTTCAAGTGGATGTAACAATTTACATTCCTAGAACACAATGGGAAGAAGTAGGGATAACATCTGGTCAATTTTGATATGTTCTGTCTCCCTATCTTGAGATCTAGGTTGAGTACAAGGGTGCAATAAAGAGTTATTCATTTGAGTAGCGGTATGTACATTGTTAGATCAAACTTAAAATGCTTGTTAGCTAGCCTACCGTTAGGTTAGGATAAGTTACTTGAAGTTAGTCTCGCACTAAATCATGGGCCTACATAACCAAATTATAAAAATAAAAGTGGTTGCTTATCTTGGGTATGGATATTCTTAATTTAATATTATGATTGCAGAAATAGAATCTTTCCAAATTGCATTGAATTGAGGTCTTTTGGTCCAGGACAGATAGGGTAGAGGAAGGGGAAGGTATTTTCTTAATATACCATCCCAGCATTCGTCTGGTGAATCTGAGAGGGAAACTGTAAAACTTAATTCTGGCGACAATTCTTCCAGGTCCCGACGAGTCACAGTTTCATGCTAATATAATCTCACCAAACGATTATTTTATTCTTAGTCCATACAAAAGTGTAATAAAATGCACAAAATGTAGTGAATTTGAATATGTAAACATTTTTTTCTCTTTACACAGTTCTTGAAAGAAAAAGCTGTAATGACCAGCGGGGTTTGATGGAAATATCTGCCAGTATTTTCAGTTTTAGAGAGAGAAATTAAAGGGATGTAAGGAGAGTTTTGGCTCAGTCTATAACTGATTATAGGCGATAAGAATTTTTAAGGTTGGAAGAGTGTGCACGCGAATTTGGAGAATCCCTACAATTGGTGTAGGGGGTCTGGCAGGATCTCTGAGAAAAATAGTCTTTTCTTTAGCTAGTTTTTATTCAACTCCCAATTATCGTATCTTAACAGTTTACTGGTCGTTTGAAAATGGTAGACCACAGTTAAAAACTAATATACAGGTATAATAAAAAATATTCAGCACACGCTATATGTGAAAGAAGGAGCAGAAATAAGAAAAAAATATATACGAAAAAGAGAATCCATATGCAGAGGATATAGCAAGTCCCTGACACAGACATCTGGACGACAGTAGCACACCTAGCGTCAGAAGAGCGCAACCCATAATAAAAATGTCCTGATTGACTCCGTTTGTTCATTATTCGCAATGGTCCTTTCACCGTTTCTATCATTATCACAAGACGAAGAAAGTTTCAAAAGTTGTTTTTATGTATGAAAATAAAATGTAAAAGTATAAAGCATAGTTTAATCTAGAAAAAAATCACTGTTTAATCTAGAAAAATCACTGTTTAAAAACTTAATTATTTTACATGAACATTTTGGAAATTTTGGGGAGACAGTTCATTCTCAAGGTGTATTAGATGCTCTTTCACTTCAAATAGAACGAAACATCAAATATTTGATATTAGACGGACATTGTTGTTATTGCTGTTGTTGTTCTTATTTTAATGTTGACAAAGCTGTGATTGCACGGGTGCGTGATTTTAAAGCTAAGTGTATTGTATATATATATCCATAAATATATTTATTAATATACAAGAGAAATCACTTAATACGCGGAAGCAAACTGGAAAATATTAAAATATAAAAGAATATGTTATAATTTTAAGGATACGACAAGTCGATGATATATATATATTTCATTTGCCCGATGCTAAAAATAATTTATGCCGAACAATTTTTGTATGCTTGAAGCGCGCGAGTGACTGATGTACGTAACGTTACATAAATGGTGATGTCAAGATACATTTCTTATGTGTTTGAGGGAAAAAAAAATGTTTTTACTAAAACAAACATGTGTATTTTTTTTCGGAGAAGAAATGTGTAAATTCTGTTGCATGTAAAAAAATGTAAGTATGAGAAAATAAATTGTAGGCCTAATATTTACTGTCTACTTTTTTTTTTTCTTGTTTCCTAGTACAGTCAACAGCTGTGTAATTCTGAGAGTGTGTGCTGAAGGCCCAAAGGTTCGAATTTTTTCTAGATTTTTTCTTTATTTTAGATAAAACATTATCACATATCCTGGGTTTTGGCAAGATACTTGAAATTTCTTCTAGTATGTGACGAATAATGAAAATACTTAAGAGATTCTCATTTTAAATACCAAATTAGCGAACGTAACACCATTTTCACTTTAAGTGAACCACTAATTGAAATTTACTGAAAGCTGTAGTTTAAATTGTCCAGTAGATAATATCATTACCGATTTCCAAGTATTTTTTGCTTTTTATCGAATCAAGTAAAGCTATCCCCTGTGCGATACGCACGCGCCGTGAACGGCGCATGGGTGATGTGGAAGTACTGCTCCACATTTTCTTGACCTACGGTACTAAGTGAGGTGAGTTGGTCAGTCCCACGATCGACCGTCTTTACCTTCCCAAGGTGCCCCAGGGTACCAAGGACACTCTGGTACTCAATTTGATAGGAGGCTGAGTTCACCTCAGAGCGCCAGGCATAGGAACACTGCGAGAAAATTCTCCACTGTCCTGACCGGGCCACCCGATTCGTAGTCAGACGCGTACAATACTGAAATGTTCTGTATTATTACAAATCACTGTACTTATTCCATACAACGTTATACACGGAGTACAAGAGAAAATGTATTTTTCTATATCGGTTCTTAAAAATGGGGCGCGATGTTCATGTTTCATAGTTTCTGATAATATATTATTTACGTTTATCATTTACAAAAAAGATGTTAGTAGCAAAATACACAAAATATGTTGCATGCGAAGTTTTTAAATTTTATATATTTAGTAAGTGTGATATATATTCAACAGATATACGTACATGAATTAAAAGAATGGATCATTGAACATCAAATGGAGAACATCTACAGGGAGAACACAGATCTGTCGCCGTGTGCGTACGTGTGATAAACATCGATACGACTATGTTTTGTTCCCAGCGTCCGTATTTTACTTGGTAGAGCGTTGGCTTCGTTTTCGGGAGGTCCTCGGTTCGTTACCAGTGGCTAACTGACCTGACTTAGGTTTTCCCAGTGTTTTCCTCAGTCACACCAGGTATGTTGAGGGGTAGTACTTTAAACTTAGGACCTGGTCGTCTTCCTTCCAGGCTTTCGTTCAGAAATGTTGCCCCGGCGGGGCATTTCAGAGAACCGGGAGGGAGTTACTTGTACAATAGTACGATAAATAGTAAACTACAATTTTGCCTGGGGGCGGTACACTCCCACCCCCGGAGAGGTGTCTGAAAGAAACACTGCTTCCTTCCATATTTTGTCCAATATTATCCCTGCGTGAGCCATAGGTGCCTAAAGCTATAAATAAAATAAAAATCCAAATGATATATTGTGTAAACTTGTCGCTCTGTTAATCGGCAGATTCCTCTTTTAATGCCGGGTCAATATGACCAAGAAGGAGCAAGTGGTCGTAGCTTAGCTGGAACAGCGATAGCTTAGGATTCGGAAGCTTCTGGTAACGATCTGAGTTGCCGCTTATCCTGACTGGAGTTTTAACAGTCCTTTTTCCTCAGTTCCACAAGTCAATTGCCGGGATGGTGCACTTCGCATAATAATTACGACTCTGGACTCCTTGTAATTAGTCCATCCAAATGGCATCAGTAAAGTGGGGTCAGCATCACTTCGTCCAGTTTTGGTCCGTAATCAGAATTTAATCTAAATCGTAAAAGACTACGAGATATATTCTAAAACCTTGAAGAACGTTCTCTAGCTAACCTGGCATAGTATACCATACCATACCCTACTGATAGCAAGGAGCCACTGTATCGCATTTGTTGTGGCTGCTGAAGAACATGGCATTTTATAAAAGGCTACGAACAATTTTTCATTCGCCATTTAACACGGGATAAAAGGCTACATCAACCCCTATTTAACATAGCAGCAGAGAACACAATTTTCAAGCCACATGCGCATGACTCACGCTCACTCGTCGCTCTGACACACTGACTTAGTTCCGGCCCGAAAAGTAACATACTTTGCTTTAAGAAATAAAGGCGCCATTCACAGAACGCAGAAAAATTAAAGTGCCAAAGATTATACCCAATGAGTTTGTATACTGTCTGTGAGTGTAGTGAATGATGGTTTTGGTTTCCGATATTCACTGTATGTTTGCAGTGGACAATTTTGTTCTTCTCCTCATTATTATTTTCCTCACCGCTATTGACAGATGCAGGAAGGATTATTGTCAGAATATTAATTGTCAGATTTGTAAGTCTTCTTTACATTGAGTGCACACACACAC
>JAGDQP010039006.1:0-17917 GCA_022664845.1 Lepisma saccharinum | reverse complement strand
TTGTTTAGATTGATTTAACGGTTTTCAAGATATTTACTTTAAACGTAAATGTTGAAGCCCCGTAGGTCCTATCCTCCTGGTCCATAGCACCTTAAATTTTGCTCATTTTCATTTCTCATGATGCTCTATCAGATGTGCTATGTGGCAGTCAGATTTGAGCGACAACTTGTGGGACCTTCCCTTGTAAGAACTGTCTTAAGAATATTTTATTACCCAAAGCCAATATATAGGATGACTAGAAGAAAACGTAATTCGATATTTTCTAGTTACGTTAATAGAATAATAATTATTATTAATAATAATAACCACGGGCGTTGGCTATTTCGCCATTCAGAGCTTGTGAAGTTTTATAGATTTCTTCCACAGGGTCAAAAATCTTACGCACTATTGCACAATGTTAGGTTTTCATTGATTACAGGGACAG
Source organism: Lepisma saccharinum (assembly GCA_022664845.1). Lineage (NCBI taxonomy): Eukaryota > Metazoa > Arthropoda > Insecta > Zygentoma > Lepismatidae > Lepisma > Lepisma saccharinum. The sequence continues at coordinate 17,493 of JAGDQP010039006.1, read as the reverse complement.
AGAGAACATGTTTCGGTGTTTGAGAAAGTCAGAACAGAATTGTAGAACTGTTTTCTATTAGCAGTTTTTCCTTTGCAAATCAACAGAAGTCCCTAACTTCAAAAGCAGCCCTGCCTGCTATTATAGGAAAGAGAAAAAACCAAAGTGCTAGTGTCGGCGGAACTTAAGGATCTTATTTGAGGGGCGTTATTTGCTACCGGGCTTTTGATGGATATCGGAAAAGAAGTCTTTGACCGCACGCCACCACAGAGGAAATAAGACCTATTGTAAATCTGGCCTTTCTGAAAGCATCATGGAAGGAGATTACAAAATTGTTTGCCTTCTAGTTTGCTAAGTTGTGTTGTAAAGTGTTAAAGAATGTTCTTCATACAATGAAATAATCTATAGAATAATAGATAAAATCTTTAAACGGAACGGAACAAATCAACAGACGTATGCTAAATGTATGATTCATATCTTTAAAATAAACTCTCATAAGGAAAATTAGTTCATATCCATCAATTACAAAAATTAGAAAATTAATCTTTGTGCATGTTAAGTTAAAAATAACCTATACCTCACCCCCCCCCCCAAAAAAAAAAGTGCATGTAAAACCCAACTTCGAAACACATTTTAATCCACATGGTTACATTTTATTGCACATTCTTCTTGAATGGGAGAATGACCAGTAATTTTATTTATACAAATGCATTCATACTATGTATTATCAATTTATAGCATTTCTCTTCTTGCAGACAAATAAAACTGTTTATTTTATCAACTATCCGACTAAGACAAAGTTGCGTGAACACAATAAATAAAATCAACTCAAATTCAATTGAATTCTACCACAACTATTATGACTCACCTCAAAAAAGTCAGGTTTTTAATTCGTCCTCTCCAATAGTTGCTTCAATATGAAATCGCGAGACCTTTCTTCCGACTCACGCTCCGTCTTCAGGCTGTCATAGAGATATAATTGATGTTGTTTGTGTGATCATATTGTGTGTGAAGTTTAATAATAAATATATGGAAAGATGTGTGTAATTTATCAACCGAAACACTTGAGTGTCCAACTGCAACACCCACTATTTTTAAATTACTCCACTGTTGCTGGATGCCAAAGAACGTAAAAGAATGCAGACTAAGCGGCTGCGGCAATATTGGAATAATTGGAGTAGAATTTCTGTTATGTGTAAAAAAATGTATTTAGGCCTTATTTACGACAAATTCTTGTTTGAGTATAAGTATTATGGAGGCTAAGAATTATCGAAAATATTGCATGTACAGGTGTGTTAATTCGAAATGGGGTAATCTAGAATAAATAAATGAAAACCTAAGAAAAGTGTACATCAGAAAATTAGCTAGTCGTAGTATTTACACTCTTTCACACACAATCTAATCTCACAAAAAATAATTTTAAAAAACTTTTAAAAGACATACTTTTCTTAAACAATTCGCACTAAAAAGTAAAAAAAAAAAAAATTGTTTATGCATGACTAAAAAGAAAAGTATAGAGCGCGCTCTCATATTCAGCCACTTTATAAATTCTTAAATTGGTGCGCCTCATACTTTCCTTTTTAGTCATGCATAGACAAAAATATTTTTTTACTTTTTGTACGAATTGTTTTTAAGAAAAATATGCATTTAAAAAGTTTCTTTTTATTTTATTATTATTTTTTAGTTATTTCGGTGTTCAGATACTTTTTCTTAAGCTAATGTTTTGTGTCTAAACTCTAAAGTGTTCTGCAACCAGTCAAACGCCAGATTGTTGCAGGCTAGTACGTATTTTAGGATCAAAAAGTCCATATTAAAAAAATATATGTTAAAGTATGCTTTTAAAATTTATGAAAGTAACAATGGAATATTGTATTGTAACCCCACTTACGTTGCTGTGCAAAATTTCGTCATTGTATGACATCGGGAAATAAGTTAAATTAATGTTGCAAGATTTGAAGACACCACAAACCATTGTGAAACAAAGAAAAGTTTGTGAAAACTACACACACTTCTGAAAGACTGCCTGAAGACGGAATGAGAGCAGCTCCGAAAGCCTAGCCAATTCATATTAAAGCAACTACTTACGGGGGCATTAAAAACCTTACTTTAGGTGAGTCATAATAGTTGTAATTGGATCCTCTGTGTGTTTAAAATGGCTTTATTTGAATTCAAATACTTCAGGAAGTACTGTATATATTGAAGTTAAGGTAATTTTAAAACTTAGTTTAACATAAGAACCAAAGTACATAACATCATTGCCCCAATCAGAAAAGAAAGGCATACATGATTAGAGGAAAAGGATGAAATAAGGAGAAAAACAGAATCAATCAGAAAGAAGCATAGTTGATATCAGCTCGGGTACCCTCGGGGTCGACACACCCGTACTCACAGGATGTCTGGGAGTCCCTGAGGGGCTTCTTAGAAGAAAAAAAATATTACTAGAAAACCATAAAACATAGAAAGCATTGAAAGCACAACCGAATTTTACACCTATGGTTGCTACCTTATCTTTGATTGAGACGGTTATATGTACACAAATATATAATTTTTAAAAGCATAATTCACAAAATAAAGCATAAAAACCATGATGATATCGAAATATTTTTCTCCAGAAATCTGTATAAAGAACTTTTAAGTATTATGAAAATAGAACCCTCTTAACAATGACTTATTTTTTTTAGAAAAAGAATGTTGTAAATAATACAAACCACACATCTAATTATTTGTAAAATTCACGCAGAATTGTCAGGTTATACGATCATTTTAACGCAGTTAGATCGTCCAAACGTAAAATATTTTTTTAATTTGACATTTAAAAATATAAGTATATTTTATAAAAACGTATTTACGAACGATGGAAAATCTGTATATGTTATTCTTTTCCTCTACTTGCCTACTTACGATAGATTATTCTAGTGATGCACAAAAGAAACAAAAAGAAAGATAGGGAGCCACGTATACGGTCGCAACAAGGCAGCAGTAAAAGCCGTATACATCAGTAGGAAAATTAAATGTATAATTTGCAGCGGTATAAAACATTAATTGCCCTATGATTACTTTGAGTGCCTCATTCTGTTATCTTAAATTTACCTATTCAATAAAAGTTCTTTCTTCTAAATGTTTACAGAGTCGACTTAATAAAGTGAAAATTTAAATTAAAAATAATAACTTGAAAAACATCCAGCTTTATGCTTGAATTTCAGGTCCAAAATTGAATTCCAGGCTAATTCCAGCTCAGTAGACAATCTAGACACTGCTGTAATTTAATACAAGGGAAAAAATTAAGACTGTGCATTAGAAATAGCCGGTTTACCTCTTTGTAATTTTTTGTTTTCGTAGTGATCTTTCAAAGACGAGCCTTCTTACCGCTTTCAGTGCAACTGGAGACACTCGATCCTTTGACCCAGTATGGTGATACTTTTAATAAGAAATAGCGGACACAGGTCTCGAAAACTAGAGAAATCAGCGATAGGGAGTCGCCGCATTAACCATGTAACATTTGAACAAAAGCAGTCTCGTTACGGGTTGTCGAGTCAAGGTATTTAGTTTAATTCAAGATTTTATACCTTTTGTTGATGTACCCGTCAAATCCATTTGTTCCACAGAAATAATATTGATGAACGTATTTTTTTTTCTTTTCAGCGGAATGAACTTATTTTGTGAAATCCGTAATCCAGTTTCAATATCAAGTGCATGAAATCAATTAATAATCTATTTATAATGCTTTTGCAGAGCTTGTGTATAAAGAATGTAGAACTTCCTCTGTTAATAAATGTGTTCATGTTTTATTAAATTATACCATGTGCAGAGTGTGTAAGAAAAAATGATGTAAATAAATTTACCTTTAAAAAGCCAGCTCCACATATAAAATTTTGTATGAACATTGTAATGTTAGTCTTTGGCAAATCGACTTTGTTTTGATTGTATTTTTATGGATAATGGAGAATTGAAGACTTGTATCGCTTTCTTTGTTAGAATTTCAAAGCTGTAGCAAGAAATTTTGTTAATAATTTTCAGGCTGGAGTTATTTTTTTAATGATCTTATAATGGCTTTACGAGTTTTCTATGTATCTCATATATATTGTGTTTACAGAAACAATAGTGTGAACTGTTCAATTTTTTTTGGAGGATGGCTGTGATTGATTCAATGTTACTGTACTACGTATACCTTGCATTAAATTATTTGTTAAAAACTTTCGACATTTTTTATATGTATATTATTCAATATGTTTGGCTTATCAAAGTTTCCAATTTGCTGTTGGGAATAGGCAATTCCTTCCTCGAACGTTTCTTCCGTCTCTTTCTGCTCAAAAACTGCTTTACTTACTGCGCCCCCTTTATCGTAATCAGAGACACTCTGGCGTACTACGCCTCCATGGTACAAATATACCACCCACGGGGGGGGGGGGAGATGCGCCCCCATCTGAGGGGTTTTCACTTGTTTTTGTGACCCACTCGTCATGGTATACCTTCATACCAAATTTTGTTTGTCTAGCCTTAATAGTTTAAAAATGGGTTTTCGAGCGGCCATTTTGGATTAAAGATGGCTACTGTTTTTAATGTTCTATTATATTGTCGTGACTTATTCGTGAAGGTAGACCTTCAAATAAAATTTCATTTCTCTAGCACAAACGGTGTCGAAAATGATTTTTTTGGTGGCCGTTTTGGATCCAAGATGGTGACTTTCCCAAAATTTTGTAATATTTTCCTGAACTACTAAATGTGATACACCTTTATGCTAAATTTCGTATCTCCAGCTCAAACGGTGGAAAATGCATTTTTAGAGTCCACCATTTTGTATCCACAGAAATTGAGGTATCGAAGCAGCTTGTTCGCGTGTGTTTGTTGTATGTCTTTAAAGTGGGCCTGTGAGCTGCCGCAACAAGTCGCCGCATATGCCAGTTATTTGGTGAGAATGCCGTGAACGAACGCACCGTCAGGCATCGGTTCCAGAAATTCCGTTCGGGAGGTGTGAGCCTTGCTGATGAACCTCGCAGTGGACTACCACGTGTGTTGGATGACGAGGTCCTGAAAGCAGCCATCGAAGAGGACAGTGGCCTAACGTGTGATGAACTTGCAGAAAGGTTCCATGTTTCCGCTGAAACAGTCAGACTGCACGTGCATATGATACGGAAGTCATACAGGTTAAGCAAGTGAGTTCCCCACACGTTGTCGGCAGCCAACAAAAAACGAGTGACAGCCTGTTTGTCGTTGCTCACTCGGCACCTTAATACACATATTTGATCGCTTGCTCACTGGTGACGAAAAGTGGGTCCTCTATGACACACTTAAGCGTACCAGACATTGGTTGTCGCCACGTGACCCTGTTTCTCACACCTCAAGACCACCTCTGCACCCACGAAAGTTATGGTGGACTTATCGCCAAGTGGTGCATTACGAGCCCCTTCCACTTTGTCAACTCACAGCAGTTGCAAAGAGTGCACCGTGCATTGCGGCAGAAGGAGCTGGCATTGTTGAATCGCAAGGGTGTGCTGTTATTGTTCCTCGACGACAATGCCAAGCCACATATGGCAAAGAGAACCCGGGAGGTCCTTCAGCAACTTGGCTGAGAGGCACTGTGCCATTCACCATATTCACCGGACCTTTCGCCAACAATTACCATCTGTTTCATTCCCTCGACAACCATCTCCGTGGTACATCCTTCGCCAATGAGGGAGACCTGCGGAACGCACTCAAGGACTTCTTTGCCTCGAAGACCGCCAACTTTTATCACCAGGGTATTGTGCAGCTGCAGGGACGTTGGCTAAAGGTGTTGGATGCTGATGGAGCTTACTTCGAAACCTAAAGGTGCGTACCGTCCACTGTATTGCTCTTTGTTTATCACTGCTCTAGAACGGCAAAAACTTTTTTGGTTACCTTGTATTTACTTTCTCAAGAATTCTTGCTAGAGCCCATGATCATTGTTTCATTACCTCAATTTTTATGTTCTTTGATGTCAAGTCTAAATTACTAGTTCTCATGTTTCTTTAGTGCTCATTTTAACCTTTCTTTTCTGATGATTATATTAACAGATCATTCGTTTCCTGGCAGAATGTTAAGAATTTTGTTTCTTCTGACCTTGATGATTGAACTGTTGTTCAAAAATCGTTTCTGTAAATAAAAGTGATTGAGACAGTATTTATTTTGAACTTGAATCAGGAAACTTATGAGAGAATTTAGAAAATAAGCGACATGTCTGGCTGGAAATATAAAAATACATTACATTTGGTTACTTTCCACTGTTTCGAGTATTACGGAAACTGTCAAGCACGGTGATTTGTCTTTAGATCTTGGGAGATCGAAATCAGTTCGGCAGAATACTAACTCATTGATATTCAATGCAGGAAGAGGTTTTACTGAAATGAAGACAGATATACAGCATCCTGTCAGCTTTCTATGTTTATGCCTACATTTTTCAATTTGAAAAAATGGTACCGTTTATCTCAGGATTTCAAAGAGGAATATTTGGATACTGTATAATTCTATTAGATGTAATTGATCTTTCATTAGGAACGTACTGAGGAAAAACTTCAAACAATTTTACTCAAGATTTTATCTTTTTCAAATTCATGGCTACATATGTTTCACTTCTGTTACTTATTGGCAGTGGCGTAACTAACCGGCTCTACGGGCCCACCCCATTCGCAACTTTTAGTTGATGCTTCCTTTATTAATACCATGTTAATACTGAGACACATATGCGCCCCCTGCACCGCGGGGGTGTTTTTTACACTCGTTTATTTGTTTCATGGAAAATCGGTGGGGCACCCTTACTTCTGTTAGGATCACTTGTTCGAATCCTATACTGTCCGTGTGTTTATTTACGTTGCTGACACGATTCTTAGAAGCCACACTGCTCGATACGACTTTACTACCAGTTCAGCTCTATTTCGCCTCAAAAAAAAAAAAAAAAAAAAAAGTAAACTTTATTTTTTATTTGGGCCAGTCTAGTAACTTTGGACTTCGTCCCGTCACGATTCGCCCTTTAGCCATTAAAAATCCACACCCATACCCCTTCCGGGACTCAAACCCGGGATTTTCGAGTCGTTGGCCTACCGCCGTAAATCGCACGGCTACCCGGTCGGCTTCGTCACCCCAAGATTTCATAATACACATAAAAAAAAACAATCAAATTTATTAAAAATATTAACTTAAAATGTAGGAATAAGTCATTTGCAAGGCAACTGAATGGTCCTCTTTTCTTTCCATTATGAATGTCTTCTGTAAAATAAAATCATCTTTTGCGGTGAAAGATGCGTCATTAAGACCTCATGAGGTATACCTATTTCTACTTCACCTAGCAAAATGAGAAATTTCGAAAAAGTGAACAGGATGGTAATGTTGGAGGTTCTACTGACATGTTACATTCCTCTTTGTAAGGGCTTCCAAACGTTGTTTATTTCATGTTTCTAGGCTCAGTGATTAACGAATTTGAACATTATAAGATAAAGAAAATAGGAAATTGGTGATTATCTCCTCAATAATAGTTTATTGTAGTGACTTAGCGAAATCACATAACCAGAAATGTGTCAAAGCTTTTGATCTTTGCAGAAAATTCACTTTTCACAATTAATAGTTAATAATAATATCAGGCGAAAGAGAAAATCGAAGTTGAAATTAGGTAGTTTACTGCTACCTTTACATCACAACACTGTTTCCCAGATAGCTTCATCAGTGATGATCAGAATCTGGATTACAATAACGTTAGAAATTAATTTCAAACGTTTATAATTGTACTGACATTCGGATTGTGTTAAAGTACAAGGTAAACCAAACACAGCTTTGCACCTGATATTCTTTAGACGTTCCTGCAAGGCTACAATATTGTGAAAGGTAAAACGTTTGTGTATATACAGTTACACGCTTCCTGTTGTCTGACCCTGAATGGCGGAGCATATAATCGTGATATTGGCTTTTGAATAATATGTCACCAATCTCAAGAAGGAATCACAGTGGTCAGAGTGCTGTCTGTTGAGGTTCAAATGTTTCTAATTCAAACTATTTAACTTTGTTTTAGTAGAGGGGAACATACAGACGGAATGAAACAAGTTCAGAAAAAAAATCGATTAGTGTGTTTGGGATTTCATGATAAACTCTGTTGCAACCAGACAACAGCAAACTACTACGAGAATAAGACACACACAAGCTGAGGCTTCTGTGAGTCGAAATATTATGTAAACTTGTCATGTACAAAAGTTAAATAAATTTCAATTTCAAATACAATGTCTAACTGAACGGCCGACAAAGCGTTGACATTTTATTCGGAATGTCCTGGGTTGGATACCAGCGGCCGAGCATCCTGAAGGTCTTCATAATTTTTTCTCAGGCATACCAGGAAAATGCGCGATGGTGCCTACTAACTAGGCCCTGACCAACTACCTTCTTTCCACTACCCTATCCTGGCCTCAACTTGAGATGCCTAAGGGCTACAAATAAATTTGAAACATCAGGATAATTAGTTTCTCCGAATGTAGTATGGTAATTTGTCTATATATATTTTTTTCCTTTTTAATTAATTGTTAGAACATAAATCTTACCTGATTTTAATTTGATTAATTCTGTATGAATTTGAATTTTTAAGGCCTTTAGGTAACTTTAGCTCAGATCGGATGGATGGTGATGAGATGAATTGGTGGAATGAAAAAATGGGAGGAAATGGCAGAACCCCGAGAAAACCAACGCATACTGTGTTTGTCTACTACAAAGCCCACATGGCATCAGTATGGATCGAACTCATTCTCTACGAAAACATTCAGATCTCATGACAAATATCTTCCAAACGAAAATTACTATGTTCCTGAACTCCAATGATATAATGAATGGTTGATCAAAACTAAATCCAGTTTCCAGACTCAATCTCAGAACCGAAGATCCGTTTCTTCTCAGTAAATTTTAGATTCGGATCTACATCTTAGAACCTGCTAGCCGCTTCCAGATCTTCGAACCGAGGATCCGGATTTTGGAACCAGGTTCAAGGATCCAGGAACCGGTTCTCGGAACCGGGTACCCGGATCCTTCAGAACCGGTTCTGCCCACCCCTACTTATGGGTCAGAAATTATTCATTGTAAATTTGGTTATGGGGAAACAGTGTTACAACCTCCAGGTTTTTTTAAAGAATTTTTTTGCATTTTAATTTCCAACATTTCCCGCCATAAACTCAGTCCCATCTAAAACACGAAACCGTGGATTACAGCGTTGGAAAGTACGTTACCTGCTCTAACAAATAAAATATAAATGGTCATATTCGGGTATATAGTTTTCGAGTTCTAACGCTGTAAGTGAAACTCGGAAAATCTCGGGAGATCGTCAGTTAAAAATTTGTAAAAAAAATGTGCAAGGTAGAAATCTGGAAATCTGCTTCCAACAGTCAACTACGTATCATTTGTGTATCGTATGGTAAAATTTTCAGAATTTTTAAGGATGGGGTTTTTGAGATATTGTGGTTAGAAAATGTAACATTTCTTCACTTCTGGCATTTTTGTTGACAAATGGTACCAAAAGTACGTACCGCAGGACAGAGAAGAAAATTACTGGTAGAACTAACCAATTAAGACTCCAGATTACTGTTGTTATAACTTTCATTAGTTGTTTTTATGGAGAAAAAAAAATCTTGAAGTTACAAAAATTACTAAGTTTCAGCATAATTTGTCATTTTTTTCTGATCATCCTGTACAATTCTAGTTTTTCCTATGATGATTGATAATATAATTTATGTCCTTCAGGATTAAAAAAAATCATGTCTGTAGCTTTTATAGTTTTCAAGCAATATTCATTTCAAAATATGACTATTTACGTGTTTTTGACTGTTGGCTCGGGTACAGGCAATTTTGAACGGGAACTAACTCAAGCCATTTTTTTTTTTTTGTATCGTTCATATTTCCAATAGGAGAAACTACCATAATTTTTCAACAAAATTGGAGGTAGTGACTAGACACATTTTGGGTCTACCTGCCTGTTTTGAGATGGAAACCGCCTTTGGATATTAGCAACAATTCTATCAATTCGTTTCTTGATAAGTCATTAAGGATGTTGACTGTACACAAAACTGATGGATTCGAGAACTTCTATCATGTCTTTGAAAAGAAGCAATGCTATTTTTTTTTTCATAGACTATTATTTTAAAACAAGGGATTCCATGTAAAATAATGACAACTTTATTGAAAATCAAAATAATTCCTTTTCTGTGCGTTGCTTCTTTTTCGACGCACATCGAATACAATTAAAAGATACGAAAATATTTAACTCTCTATTCTTTGGATCAATTTTATCTTTCCTCTTGCAAGCATATATCCATTGTCTCTGTAGATTATCTTGTTTGGGAAATGAATGGAATTTAAGTTTCTTCACCACTTTTCCTATTTCTTGAGTTTTACAACCATACGCCGCGCTTGACGGCATGTTTGTGGAAGTTTACAACACAATAAATACAAGTTCTATTTACACTATTCACAGTATATAAAATATATTTTACACACATACATAAACGCATACAAACACACAACAGTATAATACCTAATAATCTGTTTTCCAGAACTTTTTAATACACACACACAAAAAAAAAATTAACAAGCTCAAGATACAAGCAAAATCATCTTTCCTTGTGACGTCACGAGAAGAGAAAGCTGCGCGCGGACTTACCTTGTACTCCTTCTACCATGGATACCATATGCGGCTATGTGCCTTTCGAGGGAACAAACCTGCCTCCGGACACAATACTAAGCATCACCATCAACATAATTGACAGACCTTACTGTGAGACAATGGTTAAATTTTTCTGGGACAATAAGTGCACACAACGATTTTATAACTTCGCAAAAATTCCTGTGCATGGGATAAATTCGTTGGATTGCTACTGTAGTAATTGATTCAATGTCCATTATTTCCTTTCTTTCATTACTGGTTGTATATTCCTCTTTGCATTCTGTGTGTAATTTATGTGATCATGAGCTGACATGCAGTAGAGCTAACTCTGGGCAAGGAACAAATAAACATCGCTGGCAAAACACACAAAACTATTTCTTTTCACTATTTTCAAGAAGCTAATTTATCTATATTCATTTTTCTGGTTGGAAACGAATGCTGTATTTACGATAATTACGTAATTCCCTACCTTTCCATACACAAAATGCTATAAAGGTTCATTGTTGGCACTTTGCATTTGAACACTGATCCGAATATACACGCCATCACAACTTGCGTATTTCAGTCAGTGTAGACAACTTCGTTTATGAGGGAAGAAACAGAGGTAATGTTTGTCTTTTTTTTTTTTAACCTATTTGTACTTTGTATCCGAAACTAATATTTTGTGTTGAAGGTTAATTTGGCATAAACTTCACGTGGAAAAAAATTGGGGGGAGGTTTCGGTAAGACCTTCCGTGATACTACCTTGTTAGTTCTTCCAGAGCGGCCATATTTTTAACATGGTGGATGAAGTTTCTTACCCGCGCAGCTATCCACGGAAACCTGGATATCTCAAATACAGGAAGTGTAAGGGCGCTGAATCAAAAAAACATTTGTTTGGTTCCTAAAATTAATTCATTCTAAAAATTAGGTTGAAACAAGTTAGAGCTGCGATTCTTCTAACAATCGCAAAGGCTCCAGTCCCTTGATAGCATTTTAGCTACACAAGCATTAATTTTTATGAATTAGGCTGGCAACACTGACAACTGCAGTGCTTAGGTTCGGGAAAATCCAGGTCCATTACAAATAAATTTAAATTTTACAGGAAAGCAATTTGTAGATTAGAATTTCCATTAAACAGAGATTTTTTAAAAAAATGAAACTTTACCATTTGATAGATTTGTTCCTCCGCTTCTACACAAACATGAGCATCATAACTTTTGTTTTTTTTTAAAAAAAAAAGTGACAAATGTGCTTTAAAGAAGCGATTAGATTTGTTTTATAAACATGTTTGTTAAATTAACGTGTACTGTGGATTTATATAATTGCTAGGCTGACAGAGAATGATCTTTCCATTTCAAACTGAATGCTACATTCCTACTTAATGACAGAACACTTGGACGGCAATCGAGAGATCCTGGTTCTATTCCTGCTCAATGCAACGATTATTTTTTTCTGTCAAGGGCAATAATCCCATAAAAAAAAAAAAAAAAGGTTTTACTTGAGGAGACTTTCTCCGGTTACTTTCCATTAGCACTCAGCCGCCCAACGAACTTTCGTTAAATAATACCTTCGAGATATTGCACAATTACACAAAAAGGATGCGAAAGAAGTTCTACTTATAAAGGGAGTCTAGAAATGAAATACAATGTATGATCTATTTCTGACATTTTATACATATTTTTGTTGTAGATGTATGCAAATTTTTATTTACGAAATATTAAGGAACAAAAACCAAATTAAATATTACAGTGAACAAAAACATCACAAATATATCTTCATGTGATAAATAACACTGAAATCACAATTACTTTTCACGTCGCACCTTCACTTCTGAATCCTGTAATGCTGACGAGTATACAATAGCACTTGATGTTTCAGTCACATCATCATCATCAGTCTCCAGCAACACCTCACTTAAACTTTCTTCATCGAGTTCTCGACTGCTCCAAGACTCATGCTGTAAACTTAGCCTTCGAATTTCCTCCATCGCTCGCTGCAATGAATCTCCATCGGGTTCAACAACAGGATCAGGGGACGATTCACCACTAACACTGGGAGTGTGGGGCGTCTGTGGAGTGTTGGTTGGTGGTGCCGGTGTAGGGGTGGGTGACGGACTGGCAGGAACAGTTCGGGATGTGCTCGCACACTGATCGCCGGAGCTCTTATCTTGTGGATGCTGTCCATCGATTCGAATACCCGCGATTCCTTTCTTCGGAATGGTGGAGAGATCGCGTTTAATCCGACGCTTTCGAGAGGGGCTATTACGACGACTCTGCACCATTCCGTCAAAATCTATCACATACAAGAAACCAGCTATAAGCAATTCACAACTGCGTTCACCTCGTTTATAGGCAGCTTCCAGTTCTCGACTTGTCCGTTCATCGTATTGCCACCATCCTGCAACAGAAATTTTGAAACAATTTACCGTCTATGTACACGGTGTTTGGAAATTCTATACACTATGATCACAAAGTTCGTTTAAGAGGTCTGCTTTAAACCTGCAATGCCTAACTTTGGTGCTGACGCGACATCTCGCTTAATACTTCTTTTCTTTTTAGGATCATGCTTCTTGTATTGACATTCATTTTCAAAATCAATTACATAGTACGTTCCACAAATCATAATTTCACAGCTCTTTTCTCCAAGCGAATATATCATTTCAAGATCCTGACTTGTACGTTCATCATACTGCCACCAACCTACAAAAGAAGCAGTTCCTTACAAGTTATTGCAACCCTGATATTCTATTCCAAATGAAATTAGTATTTCCGTCGTTTTCTGATAAAACTATGTAAATCAATTATAGTTTTAATGGTGTATTATTTTTCTTAAATACATGCCCAAAAAGAACAAATAATTATCTCATCATTATTCTGATGACTTTTTTTATGTATATCTATAAAACATAATTTTCAATATAATCCATTTGAAATGTTACGCGGTAGTAGCACCAGATTCAAAATGAAATACCAAGTATAAAACAATATTAAACTTTTAGATTTATTATAATCAATAATACCTTCGGGAGCTAATCATAAATATATTACTATTCCGTTCTTAATTATAGTCCCAATGTTTGGCGATCACCCACCGAATTATGTACGATAAACAAGTGTCTCGTTCTTTTATAAACTTCTAACAACTTCCTTGAAGTATTAAAACATTGTATGAAGTAAGAAACAATAGGGTTGAGGGAAGTATGTACATAGTAGAAGAAGTGAAGTAGGAAATAAAGTACATACATAATACTGTTATGAAGGGAACATATGTTTACCCTTTTTTCCCCCTACTTTATTTTGTATACTCCCCTCCTTCCGAACTAAGTTTCTACTTCATACAATGTAGCTACTGTTTTAATACTCCAAGGAACCTGTTACAAGTTTTACAAAACCGAATGTTAATTTGCCATCGTACATAATTCGTGGAGAAATTCCGAAGTATAAAGGCCTACTATCAACAACGGAGCAGTAACTAATATGTATTATAATAACTTTCAGTAATTTTTATTCAGTGGTTCGTATTTTTCTCGACACTATTGAATTACCCACGATAAAAATTTCAGAATGAAAAATGTAAAAAAAAAAAATAAAAAAAAATCGGCATGTAAGAAAAATAAAGAGAAGGCAGCCAATCCAGAAACAAAGACCATTAAAATTTTAACAAGCTATATAACTATTCTACTGCTATTTCTTTCATTAAGAAGAAGAAAAAAAGCTTTTTGCCAATCCTGATAATTCTTTAATAACACAAAAAGAAACTATAAAGCTCAATAGCTTCGGAAGTATACCACCACTTTCTTCAGATTGCACCATGCACTATACAACTCCTAAACCACTACAGAGTATATACCACATAAATGGGTTTTGTGCACGAGCATACACAGTTCGTCCCCTCTCAACATACATGACTATATTTTAGCTCAATTACGGTGTCTCATAGTTTTAGTTCAATACTTACGTTCTATGAAACAACGGACTGATTAATTTTAGGCTGCATCTTTGCATGCTAATATCGAATTACTACTTGTGTTTCACCTTACATATTAAGACTGCGAGTTTTAAAAACTGTTCTATAAAAGGAATCAAAGAACTTCAGTAAGGAATCAAGCCATTGAATATTACTAGTGCACACTGACGAAGGAAGAAGAAAAAACATTCAAGAAAACAATATTAAAAACCCTGAATATTTCACAGAAGCAAGAAGACTTGTTAGTTATGCAGGAAACAAAACTCGGACAGAGAATGCAGTTTATGAAAGATTGCATATATAATCAATCGTTAAGAGAAAGGAAGATCTCTGAAAGAAGCTAGAACAAGTTTTCTACTGGGCAATTCCGAATGCAGGTGGGTGCCAGGATGATGTCACACCTCTTCATGGAACTGAAATATATTATAGCAGATAGGAAATTATTAGATCTCTTATTGCTTGGCTTACGCTGCTTTGAAGTTTGAGGCCAAATTATCGCTAGTTTTGGCGACTTTTTTTTTTAACTGCTGTTTCACTGGATCTATTGAAGATATTTTCAAGTAATAACGCCTTTAAATGTGATTATTAAAATACTGGCTAAAACTAAAACAAACTGTTCTGAAAATTCAAAATTTTTGCGGGTGGTCTTTTCAAGATTTTGATGTTCAAAAATGGGACTAAACGTTAGTTTCTCATTAACAGCACATGCCAAAAGCAGCCCACATAGTTCAATGAGTATGCATTTGAAAGGGTTTTCAATGAGCTTCCAGATGAAAAAAAAAAAAAAAAAAAAAGTCAGTACTTCCTGAGAAACAGCAGTTTAAAATTTTTGGCGCTAAAATAAAGTATACGCAATGAAAGAGTAGATTCGGGTGAAGACGCGAGAGGAAAGAAATTAGGCTTGGCTTGCGGAGAGAGCAGAAGGGCAGTTACGATGTTGCCACTTTTCTTCCCCACTCTCTTTCACAGCGCAAGCGGAGACGAAAAATAGCTTTCTTTGATGTTGTTCAGGAGCGAAGACAGCCTTCTCGTGCGACTCGACTACAACGCAGCTCAGTGAGGAAATAACATATAGCAACAGGGCACTAAGAATCCAATGCAGCGGCTCTCCCGTCTTGTTGGAAAGCGGGAAAAACGGAAGAGCCTATACTCTCCTTATTACCACTATAGTAACTTCGAAGCAGCCTTTTTTTTTTTTTAAGTGAAACAAAACCATTGTATCTTATAATTTTGTATCTAGAATAATGTATTTCAATTTCATGAAGATCTTATAGATCAGCCTAACAGATTTTTTTTAAAAAATATACCTGAAGGTCAGAAAGACATACATACGATGATTGAATATATCCAATGTCGCTGTAAATATGCTTTTGATCATAGTTTTCCACATGATCATCTTGTAGACAGAGAGAGAACGCTAGATTTTTTTTTTTTACCGAACGAGAGGATTATTCCTTATACAAACGTACCATTTCTACCTTCATAAAACCATTGATAACCATCTTCAAATGCACAAGCCTTTTCCACACCGTGCTGAAGAAGTTGTGGTTTCTCAATATAATCCGCAGGAATTTCTTGCCGACACATCGCACAACGCTTACTTTGATTGGCCACACCTTTTACGCAAAGGAAACAGAAGACATGACCGCAGGGAAGTTGTGCTGGATGAACACACGTCTGAAGACATATTGCACATTCAGGAACACCTGAAACAAAAGTAAAAGGACCAAATGAGTTTAGCAAAAACAAGTGTAGTGACTGTTACTAGTTTTAAATTTGCATTGAACCGGAAAACTAAATAGTAGAATGTATCTGAAACCTATTTTTAAAATTCTTTAGTAAGTACTAATCACGAATATATTTTACTGTAGCGTTATTCGTGATCTTTTTAGCTATGTGATACATGGACAGAAACAGTGAATTCTACACAAACAAATTTGTGAAATGTGAAAAAGTTCCGATAATTTTGATTTTGTTGTAGAGTTGCATTTTAGTGTGACAAGACGAACTTTGTCATTGTATGACAATTTCGATTGAATAGCTGAGTTTAAATCACCCAAGTATGAAGCAATCCTGTTTTTCCATAGCTTAAAGTTTCTTGCACGGGAATATTGACGTTGTATATACTGGAAATTTCTTCAGCTAACTGCCGTCTGTTTCTCAGAGCATAGGAAACCACTTGATGTTCTTTAAGAGCCGAAGGAGTCTTCAACGGTGTTACATTAAGCTACATTTTTTTCAGATATTGCATTGAGTTCTTCAACAGACTGCACAGGGTCTTCAAACATTTCACCACAATTATCGGTTCCTTCTGCCGATTCCGAAGACACTACATCTTCATCGCTTTTGGTCTGAAATATAAACTTACGTACCGAGCACACAAAGCATCGCCTGTCTATATTATGCTATTTCACTAACATCAGCCTCGTTAAGCACTTTAAACTTCCGACTTTTTGGTTCATACAAGATTCTCTTGTGTCGTTTTTCATAGTCTGGACAACGAACACGAACTTTGCTGTATCGTCCAGCCATATTCACGCAAGCTAAACACTCGTTTCAACAAATAACTGCTGAAATATTAACTAAGCAAGAAGGAAGTTGAAACACGCTGTGCATAATTGCAACTCCAATTGTCACTGCAAGCACAAGTGTTACTATACCAGCTTTTTAATTCGAGAAATTCCAGTTTGCCACAATTTCTGTAGGTCTACTTTCCCGTGAATCCTTCTGGTTCGGAGTGGTGGTGACCCTTGTTCGACCAATCACCATGCAGTGACGTATCCAGCTTGTCCATAGCGTACAAGAAAAAGGAAACGGCTATTTAAGAATACGGGATGATGAGAGGGGGGAAAGCAGTGATTCTGCCAGACCCCACGGTGGGGGGTGTCACCCCCCAAATTCTCGACACCACCACCCTAACTTTA